>JAMKCH010003387.1:0-78509 GCA_023653785.1 Ophioderma brevispina | reverse complement strand
AACATTGTTGCAGATCACTATTGTTGGGTTAATCAGAGAGTAGCAACACCACCACAATTCCTCTATACTCGATGCACATGACAGGGCCAACCATAGATATCAGGCACTGGATTACATGATGAAGTACTTGTATTATTTTCCTCCTGTTTAGTTGCCCTAATAGTTACCTAAGATTTTGATGTTTTCTTGCGGTGAAAATTTAAACATTGCAAACCCAAAAAAAACGTTTTTAATTATCAGTAGGAGTGGCTGTATGGAGGGCAAATTACTTCACATTGGTTATTTCACACCACTTCCTTTTACCTTTTTGATGACTTCAAAAATATACATACATGTATAAGAATTTTGGGAGTGGGCTATAAATGGGTAATTTTTTGGTTTCAGTAGGGCGGGGTCTTTTGTATGCCCTTATACCTATCTCAACGTGAAGTGCAAAATGTTTTGCCTCAGGTCAGAGAAAAAAGTGTGCAGACGCCCTCTTGTGTAGGGTGGCAAAGTGGTGGAAAGTTTCCTGGAATTTTGGAAACTTTTCCCGTAAACTTTCGCCGGGAATTTTGAAGGGCCCCCCGGGAAATATTGGGAAATGTTCGGGCATTTTCAATTTTTGGGGGGGCATTTATAAGTTAAAACCTTTTAAACATTTTCTCCCCAGGAAAAAAAATAAAAACCATGTTGTAGGCCTTCCTTTCATTATGCCGTTTGTGCTAAATAAGAATATTACATAACCGGCTACAGCAATTATTAAAGTATCGAGTCAGGGCATTCGATAAAAATCTGGCCAACATTGTCGGGTCAACTGCGCATTCCCAATTCACTACCTCAAAAATGTTTGTATAATACGGTCTTGTTTCTGATGGACTATACTTAACATATTTAAATACATTTTTGTGTAGGGACGCTTGAATTTTTGCATTTTCTGATGGGGCAAATTTGGGCCCAATTCTCCATAGCACACTGTACAAATGGTCAGTTCATTGGGGGGGGGGGGGGCCTGGTCAGGTGGTTTCGGCTTCTGAGCAGGGGCCTGTGCCCCCCCCCTCCATGGCTGAATTTCCACTGAAATGTTCAGGCGTGTTACAGGCAGCAGTCAAAACCATGTAAGTAAAGTTACTTTTGAATAAGTTCTCACTAATCTACGGTTAACTCAAGTGGGTGCATATGGTTACAGGATCACAAAAGCTAACAAGACCAGTGAGTGAAGAATAGAAAACAACTGAGACCCAAACATGTTATGTTTTTGTAAGAGTTGATGTTTTTTTCTGTTTAAAACGCTTGTTTTTTTGCTTGTTATGTTCTCTGTAGCATTTCACTGGTGTACCTGTAGCGTATCTCCTAATCTGGAACAAAACGACCTTAATTATAGTTTGTATCATTTTCAAAACTGATTCTTTTTTGAAACTTCCCGAAGTTTCCTAAATTCCCATAAATTCCCGTTAATTTCCCCCAAACTTTTTCCATGAAAATTTCCTTTCCGCTCTGAAATTCCGGGAATTTTGGCAACCCACTCTTGTCATGTCCCTTAATTTTGTGGTGGTAGTGGATTTGAGTCGAAAATCCTCCTATTACTCTTTTTTTCAGGTAACGTAGTTTCAATGCTTTTGGTGTCAATTAAATGTAAACGACGCTCAAGAGCGCTGATGTTGGCAAGTTGCGTTAAATTGGACGTTGCATTTTCTTAAAATTGATATTTTTTAGGTCAAAATTTAAGCATTAGGGCGCTTTTCGTGAATTTTCGCTAATGGCTTTTTCATTTGCTGTTTTAAAAAGTTTCCAGGCCATGAAGATGATCAAAAATTTGACCAGCTCAATAAATTTTAGTACCTTATTATGTGTTTATTTCAGTGCTCATTTCAACTTTCATTGGGAATGCTCCCATTGAATTGTACACAAAGAAAGTGCATTGAAAACCACTGTACATTTGATAGGCGCATGGAGAGCATTCAAATGAGTTCGACAAACCGGCAAACTAAATGAGATAGATTGATCAAATTACTTGAGCAGTCCAAGTTTGTGATCATCTTTGTACCTGCAAACTTTAAAAAAAGTGATAAAACGGTAGCGAAAAATCTTGAGAAGCGGCCTCATGCAAATTTTTTTACCTAAACAGCAATTTTTTTAGAAAAGCAATGCCCATTTCCATGCACTTTCAAAATATGGTATCTTCAGCTCATTCATAGTAAAATTTAAAACCAAATGCCTTGCAAAATGCTGAAAAGAGAGTAATTAGAGCGGTTTTGTGCTCAATCCACTCCCACCACAAAATTAAGGAACATGACACAATAGGGCACTGCAACACTTTTTCTCGACCCGGGGCCCAAAACATTTTTTTTTCATTTCATGCTGAATTAGGTAATAATGGATACAAAAAACCCCGCTCTATGAACAAAGTGACCCATTTTATAGCCCCACCTAATATTTTAATATATATGTATATTTTTGAAAATAATCAAAAGGTAAAGTAATGGCTGAAATTTCATTTGGCTATGTTCAAAATATTTTTTTCAATGCACCTACAATGAAATTAAAGGCATTACAAATCAAATAATTGATTTATAATTACCTAATTAGAATCCAATCTAACCATTTCCCTTTTGTCCAAAAAATAGCCTTTTTGGGGGCTATTTTTGTAATTGTGAGGTATTTGCAATGAATTCAGGTTTTTAAAATGCCATGGTGGTTCCTGAATTTAAAGCCACTATTTAGCGATTTCTCAAAATATAAACACATCACGCCCCCCTATTTTCATCAGCTTTCCTTTCTCTCTGTTTCTGGAATTGTTCGTTTCAGGAATCAGGATTAGTCTAATTAAGATTAAAGACACTATCAGTGATTCATCCGAAAGATCGAAAAATATTTAAAATTTGCTAGAGGATTATAAGTGGAAGGTATGTCCTGTTTTGAATTCTCAACAGCGGAAGAAAACAAAGATATGACTCTCCATTCAATATGTGTTGTAGAAAGTGCCCGTACGGACATAATGACTAAACAGATCCGATTTGTCCTTATTAGGCTGCGTTCACTCTTGGGCACTTGCAGGGTATTTTAAAAATACCTATACTGTTTATAACAAAAATCTTATTTGTGATATTTTTGTGAATATCCGTGATTTTGCAGTCACTGCTAGTGCTTTAACCTGACAACCGGATGTACTGCATACTGTATGTTTTTCAGGAAAATTGCCCCTCGGGACGAAACACCACAGGTATAAACAGAGAGAACATCTTAATTAGAGTGGTGGGCAGCATCAGGACATTTGGCGGCAAGAGAAGCATTGGTCCTTTGCAAGACATGCGTGAATATATGAATGAATTGACCATGCACATGCTTGACGTTGTACATTCACAACAATGCTGCTTACCAAAATGGCAACTACGGTAATTTTTATTTTCTTGCGCACGGTGCAAGAGGGTGGGATAAGACTAGCACATAGTTTCAGCCCTTGAAATCAAGCCTTTCAAAAAACTAATTAGCAAAAAATGTAGTACATTATGCGGTATGGCCATTATGATATTTTACAGATGACTTTGTGTCCCCAAAAATAATTACGTTATGACATTCCAATGTTCCCATTTTATCCCCCTAGTTTGAAAAGCCGAAGGGGGGGATATGCATACGCGCATGTTCCAGTTTGGTTAGGTTTTGGTTAGGTTTTTCGTTTTTCAGGTTTCAAAAGTTGAAGTCCGATTGAAACAAGACTTGGAGATAAGGTCCAATATGAGGTGTTCCTTCATGTGGATGATGTCAAAGGTCATGGACCACGGTCAAAGGTCATCTGAGGTCATGTCCAAACTGCCATTTGTAGGGATCATGCAAGTTTACTTGCTGTATTTTTGCTTACGAGTAAGTCTATATGAGAGGCTGGGTGACAGAATCAATATGCTCTCAAACTTTCTTTCCAATTACTACACAGTAGGAAAACACACAGTTGATATGGAGGAGTCGAGGAAAGGGTCTATTAGGGCCCAAAACACTCACCCCCCCCCCCCGAAACCCCTTGGAATCATTAACCCTCAAGAAACAGGGGATAACTATCAAGAAACACGCAACAGAAAGTGGTTACACATTTGTAACACTTGTACACATTTCTTGTTATGACTAAAATCATTTATAGTCATACTCTTGGTTCACTGTAGTTTTCTGGCGACTCTTTGTTGCATGCATTGTTAGTAGGGTCTCTAACAAGAACCTGGAACGCATTTTTTGGACATCAAGGTCCGTAACTGTCGAGTGTAAGTGATATACACCACATGTCACATGTGGGTTGGCCTGGATGTTTGTTTGGCAGAGATGGCCTTGCAGGGCATATGATTTTGTCACACATGAGTATGTTTCCTCTTAAATTTTAGAAAGTTTTTAGTTTTTTTGTTTTTTTTTAAGATGATTTCTTTTTTAATCCATCATTCATTTGAATTGATGGATTATTATGTCCTCGAGAGCGGCGTTTTAATATGTCGGGTCTGTTAGCGAAAATAGTCGGCCGTTTTATGTCCGTTTCCGCCGGAAATATTTCGGCAAAATGTGTCCTAGAGGTGGGGGGGGGCCGTGTTTTTGTATGAATTATTTTTTTATTTTTTTAATTTTAGTGACGGCAGTCAGGTTGGGGAGGGGAGTTTCTTTCTGCTTTTTCGGGCATCGTTGGATGCCTCGCTTGTCCTCTTTTTACTAAAACCTATTTGGTTTTGTGTGCAACGTGTTTCGCGGTGCAGCGGGTACTATCTGCGTCCGAAAGTATGGGTAATAAGTGCTATATATACTACCCTGGTGCTTCCAAGTGCTACCAGACGTGCACGGACAGATGTCCAATACGATTTGCAAGAGTAAGCACATTTGCATCTAACTTTGCAGCCGCCCTTGAGTGTACCAGTTCAGTGAATTCTAACTACCCCCTTGAGCAGAGTTAGTGTAACACACCCTGGTCGATGAGAGCCCAAAAGATGTGAAGTGCGCTTGTGATGTTCAAACAAGAGTTAAGATATCGACGAAAATCCGACACCAGCTCAAGTTTTACTATGATGTAACTCCACGATGATGCCTACTTGTTGCTATATGGTGTTATTATTCACATGTTTTAAGTTTTTTATGGGTGCACCTATTTTTTTGCTATAATTGATATTAAAAGACACGCCCTGTTAAGATCGAACCCTTTTACATGTTTTTGGGGAAGGGGATGGATGGTGTTAAATAGTAAATGGGAGTCATGTTCGAGGGCGTCCCGGATTGTGTATGCACGGGCTTTTTTTTTAGGGGGTTTGTTTTCTTGCTTAGGGCCCTATTGCTATAATTTTTACGAATGTAGCTATGTGCCCCTTATTTGGAGAAGAGCTTGTGATAAGTTTTGATGCAGAGTTCTCCCCTAATTGTAGGTGTGTCCGGCCTCGGGCTGGTGCCATGCGACATCACCCTTCGACTTTCATCACAAACGTGGAGTGAACCGTTTGCCACTCATAGGGTATACGTTTGGGTTTTTAGCAGTGATAAAATGTGTATAGATTATACTTTGTAATCGGTTTTTTCAAATTTATGGGGAAAAAAAATAAAAAAAATGTTGTGTAAAAAACAAAATATTATGCCTATTGTGTCTTTTGATTACTATTATAATTATTAAATATGGCCGTTCAAGTCGTGGCTAACAATTAAACGTAACAACTTGTGCGGAATCCCTGGCTATTATGAGGGTTGTTTACAATGAATATTCATAACATAATCGGAATCCGCCACTTTACTGGGCAGGGAAGCAGAACCTGTGTTATGATGGCCCTTTCCGTAAGGTTAGGTAAGTCTTGATGCGAAGACACGGATGAACAGCAAGCCTGCATTCAGTCTGTACTAAGTCTCTAATAGCGCTAAGTTGCATATAAGGACAATGACCGTCAGGAAATTAATTCATAGGTTAAAATATCCCCCCCCGTTTTTCTTATGATGTTACATGTGTCATGTAGTAGAAATGCTATGCGGCATCGTGAAACGTAGACTTAATAATCAGCCTGATTGAGTGGAATTCCCTTATCCGAGCGACCACCATATCTATTTGTAAATCTAATTTTAACCAATGTCCACTAGAGAATGTGCACAACGTTCATCATTTGGGAGAGGCAGAAAAAGAAAATAGGTGGCCCTAGACACCTGTTTCATGAACTAATTAAAGATGGCATTCATGTTTTGTACCATCATCTTTGCATTAGATAGTGCAGCAGATCGACTTTACATCAGAATTGGATTTTTCTCTTCCGATGGACTAAGTGTTCAATTTTAATTCCACCGACTGTATTCTCATCATGCCAGAAAAGTACATGTATATTGACACGAAAGGAAGGGTTTGGAACCATACACTGGATGAATGTATAAAAAGACTGCACAAACACACTGCCTTTGTTATTGCCTTTGTATCGTACTTGGTCTCTCCCGGTAGTATTTGCCGCTGTTTTCACATCAACTTTTGCTTAAGTTTACTTTTGAAACCGCAAAATCCCAAGTAGACGCGTCAACTACACGCCAGCTCCACATAACTCTACATTTCATTTCATTTATTACGGACAGACAAATAAAAACACAAAAAGCACCTGAGCATGATACGTTTCTATAGCCTCCTTCACAATGCTTTTTACTTTAAAATAATGTTTATTTATTATAATGAAAATGTTCAGCAGAATATTATCCAGAGTAAATATACATATTTTATCGTTTGTCGCTTGTATCGGAGGCCTCCCAAGTGAGCACACTCATGATTACAGGTAGTTGGCGCCACGCCAGGGATGATTAACCGAGCCGCAGCTGAAAATCGGGGGATCCGTCATCTAGCAATCGATAATAACGCAGCGCAATTTAGTGCAGGTAAAATGTCCCGCTCAATGATAATCTAAGTACGACTGTATTAGTCCGGCGAACTTTTTATTATAACGAGACTAAAATATGATAAAAGAGAATGGACAATAAACAACCTAATTAAAATAAAACAATACAGGAACTATTTTTATACAAGGACCCACCTTTCATACAATGGTAGGACCAAATTAGATGTGCAATGGGAAATTCCCCCAACTCTGATAAACACGTTTTTCCATCTTCCACAATGCCCGTTCACATGTTCTGGAAAAGGCTGGCGATTTTGTGTTAGTGTGACTATCAAATACAATACCTAGCCTATATTACGCGCCCCAGGCGTTTCTAATTTGTATTCACATTGTAATGAGTAATTATTTGCCCCAGCAATCCGTTAATTAATAGGTTTTATTATGGTTATATAAACCAAAATGTTGAAAATTTCATCAGTATATTGTTCCCCTCCTACAAGAAATGGTATAACCATAAATTTGCATGGAAGCCGAGGGTCAGTGCAAGATTCACATCGCGCACCTGACCTTGTCTTGTTCTTTCAGGTCGCTAGGGAACCCATAGGGCAAGCAAATACAAGTTGAGCGAGATGAAGGTCAGTGTCGTACTTTCAAAACATACAAAATTAGCGTGTCACATCCTTCAAATTTTAATTTGGAAATCTTCATGTACAACATTATTGGAAGTTGGATTTAATGAATGGAATAAGAGTGCATGAAGAACTTTATTTGCCATTGTTTTTATGAAAGTCACGTCGCATGTTTCATCATGGTAGTTACTACGTTGATAATACTAACCCGTCATAGAAATGAAATGTCGCATGTGATTGACCAAAGATAAGGTTTACGTGTACCTTTCGGCTGATGATTGACATATTCGCTGTAGCATTCGCCATCGGATATAGATAGTATTTGACTCGCAAGCTGGTCTCAAAGATCCAATTTTTTCTTAATGTTTACTCAAAAAACTTCGTAAAAATAACAATGAAAACCGTAGTAAAAACGGGACAGATTGCATTTTTAGAATGGTTGGTTCAACTTTGGGCTTTTGATGCCCAAAACAGTGTACAAAATTTTGAGAAGCCACTGGCACATGGTAACCAATTATTAATGATTGATTGATTCCCCAGAAAATCTAAAACTCCTTATTTCTCGAGTGTACCAGCTACCTAGTGCCGGTCTCCTAATTTTTGAATCGATCTCTCCTTTTCCGTTTAAAAATAACACCGAACCATTAGGCCTATAATGTTGGATAAATTCCAAGTAAATGGACAAACATTCTGTCGGATGACGGTCCGCACAATAGCAATTGCGAGAAGTAGCTAGAAGTAGCCGTCTGATTTCTTCAAATACTTGATCGCAGCATTGGCTACAGTGTGGCATGTATTTACCAAAAAAAACCCATGTGGCAGGTGTTAATATCTAACCTTGAAAATTTAATATTAGCCTGAGAAATACGCCGAAAGATACTAGTACCAATTACAAGCAATCCTGACACAACAATGTGGGGGCGTTCAGAGCAGTGAACCTCCGAAATTGAGGGGCGGTAATTAGACTGATTTTTCAAGTCCGACAAAGGTTCGTGGAATATAAAGTGAGGGGCGCTAAATAGTCAAAACGGTAATAATATTTTCTACCCAAGTTCGGCCTATAATCGTAATAATATAAATTCGTGTACATTTCTTCATCTGTCTCAAGTATCAAGACATCGGTATCTTTTGAGCATGTTTTATTCAATCGGTCAATCTACGTCTCATTGATTTATTCCCTGGTTGAACGGGCACTGTGTAGTGTGTAGCGATCAGTGCGCACGGGTCACCATTTTCGGTTCCCACATGCTCGCCCCGACCGTTTTATCATGCTTATTTCGAGATGCAAATGCTCCATTTTCATTAATATCCTTATCGTCAATGTCACAGCTGTTTGCTTGATTAGAATATTATCCCCACAGACTTCCCAATACGACAACTTAATGTCCGACTAGAAAACAACAACATAATGTGAAATGTCTTTTGGCTCATGGTTATCCCCAAACAAACTTTTACACCACACATTGTGTACGGAGCGGAGCCACATTTCGAGTAAAAGCACGTGTATTTTACGCTGTTTAACTCGAAGAGTATCGCGCCAAAACAGCTGGATTCCCCCGGGGGTTGCCCATTTCGCCGACGACCCGAGTAAACATGAGTAGGGAATCACTAATTGGTGCCCGTACATGTGTCCACGATAACTTTGCACCTGTTATGTTTTTATATGGATTGTTTGATGCATAACATAATGGCAGTCAGGTCAACAATGCATCATATTACTATTTCTTATAATAACCCTCCTTTTCCATATACACAAACTTATAAACACTTGTGATTCATGAGGTGTTAGCTTTTTAACGTCTGACTCATACCGATTTCGATATATTTTTTTTTGTGTAATAATGAAAAATAGTCACTAAACTGAGATAGTAACCTAAAATGCCACAATTCCGAAATTGAGATGAATCGATTTTTCGTTTTGAGGCGTAAACATTTAAATGTGTAGTATTACGTCCCATAGATACTGTGTATAAGCCATTAAAAAAAAAACTTGTTTCTCGTCCTAACTGTTTTTGAAAAAAGGAGGAGAGGGCAGTTTTTTTTTTTTTTTTTTTTTAATATTTGCCGATCTAAGATGGCGGATGGTCCTATCCAAAAGGCCACAACTTCCCAAAATTGACTTACTTTTCTCAGACATCACAGGTATGTTTTTGCTTTCATAGACATGCTAGAGAACCCATTTAGCGAACTCATGTGAATTTTACTCCGATTTTCGATTAATTTTCGAGAAAAAACAAAAATTAATAAAAATAAACAAAAAACTTTTTTGATGCGTCAGCCAAAACGCATGCTCGCGAGGACGATAAACTAGTTATATTTTTTTACTTGGCCTACAAAATTCCCGGATCCGGCATTTTTCACCCAGTTGTGATTTCTAATGAAGGAATTCGATTTAAGCTTAGCCATTTCACACAAGTGATTAGTATAGGGCAAGCATTATGTACATGCAAAAAACACAATTTTTTTGTGAAATTGAGAGCGCCCTCCTCAGGTAATCTCTAAGTCCTGGCATTTAATGTTTTTAATCTACCAACTAGAAGAGAAGGGAATAGGCCACGTGTAATCTTCAATGGATGGGGCCAAGATCATACAATCACGAACTAAGTGGGTAAAGATTGTAGCTTAGCCGGGCTAGATCACTCGATTGGTTAGTGGATCAAAGGTTCCATCGGGGATCATTCAAGGTCAAGAATTTCAATGGGTAAACATTGGTTTTTCAGAGACCGAGGGTCGAACGTTCCATAAACTTGGTATGGGTGGGTGCCCCTATGACCGTCCGAAAACCCAATTTTTTATTGTCTGTGGATCAAAGGTCATCAGTGATCATTAAGGTCCAAGGAGGTCAAATGGGGTAAAAATTGGTGTATGGACATGAAACTCGGTGGGTGGGTCCCCTTGACCTTCCGAAACCCAAGTTTCAGGACGTGTGCTCTCGGTCCTCCGAGACACCCACGTTTATCCTCCTTTGACCTTGAATGACCCCTAATGACCTTGTTGTGACCTGTAAAATTTTCGACATCAACAATCAACCCACCCTCCAGGTTTCATGTCCATACACCAATGTTTACCCCATTGACCTCCTTTGACATTCATGATCCCTGATGACCTTTGATCACAAAAAAAAAAAGACCAATACAAATTTGGTCCTTCGGACGGTCAATGGGCACCCACCTACCAAGTTTATGGCACGTATCGACCCTCGGTCTCTGAAAAACCAATGTTTACCCATTGAAATTCTTTGACCTTGAATGTCCCCGATGACCTTGATCCACTAACCAATCGAAGCTTGATCTAGGCCCGGCCTAAGCTACATCTACCCACTTAGTTTCGTGATGTATGATCCTTGCCCCTCCAGACAGATACAACGTGGCCTATCTCCCCCTCCTTCTAGTGGTAAGATTAAAACATAAAGGCCGACTCAGAGATTTCCTGAGGAGGCGCTCTCAATTTCAAAAAAAGTGTGTTTTTTTGCATGTAACATAATGCTCTGTCCATATACTAATCACTGTGCTGTTAAATTGGCTAAGCTTAAATCGAATTCCTTCATATAGAAAATCACAACTTTGTTATAAAATCCGGAGTCCGGAATTTTTGTTAGGGCAAGTAAAAAATTACTAGTTTTCTCTCGCGCGCATGCGTTTTGGCTGCCGCATCAAAAAAAGTTTTTTTTTTTTTTATTAATTTTGTTTTTTTCTCGAAAATTCATCGAAAAATCGGAGTAAATTTCACATTTTAGTTCTCTAATTTGTTCTCTTATTCGTCTATGAAGCAAAAACATACCTGTGATGTCTGAAGAAAGTAAATCAAATTTTGGAAGCGTTGGTTGCCTTTTGGAGAGGACCATCCGCCATCTTGAATCGGCAATTAAAAAAAAAAAAAAAAAAAACGCCCTCCTCCTCCTTTTTCAAAACGTTATGACGAAGAACAAGTTTTTTTTTTTACTTTGGCCTTATACCCAGTATCTTATGGGACTTAATACATACCATAAATGTTTACTGCATCAACAACGCAAATCCGAAAAATTCATGTCTAACTTTCGAATTGTGCATTTTAGGTTCTAGTCTCAGTTCTAGTTGACTATTTTTCATTATTACCAAAATAATATTTCGAAATCTTTTGAGTCAGACTTTTAAAAGTAACCTCATGAATCAAATGTGTTTTAATAATTTTCTGTTTATATGGAAAACGTAGGTTATTATTAATAAAATTAATTATGATGCATTTATTGACCTGACTGCCATTCTGTTATGACATCAAACAATCCCATAAAACATAAAGGTGCAAAGTTATCGTGGCCCCCGGTCCGGGCCCCCAGTAATGATTCCCTAACTCATGTTTATTCGTGTCGTCGGCGAATGGGCAACCCCCGGGAATCCAGCGTTTTGCGCGATTACTCGTCCGATAACACAGGCGTAAATACACGTGCTTGTACTCGACTGTTTGGCTCCGCTCCTTCACACTGTGTGTGTGTAAATGTTTGGGGATCACCATGAGACAAAAGACATCACATTCTTGTGTTGTTTTCTAGTCGGACATTCATATCGTCGTATTGGAGTCTGTGTTTTGGATTATTTCTAATCAAGCAAAACGCTGACATTGACAATAAGGATATTTAATGAAATGGAGCATTTTTGCATCTCGAAATAAACTGATCACCGGTCCTGGGCGAGCATGTGGGAACGAAAATGGGACCCGTGGCGCATGATCTCTACACCCTCCAACAGTGCCCGTTCACACCAGGAATAAACATGAGACGTAGATGATACGATTGGGAAAAAAAAAAATAAAAATGCTCAAAGATACCGATTTTCTTTATACCTATTAGACAGATGAATAAATTTTACACGAATTTACTATATTACGATTTTTATAGGCCGAACTTGGGTAGAATATTTATACCGTTTTCGACTTTTAGCGCCCCTCACTTTTATATTCCCCGAACCTTTGTCGACTTGCAATCATGTCTAAATTAACCGCTCCTCCATTTCGGAGAGGTTTCACTGCTCTGAACGCCCTTACTTTGTGTCCCGATTTTTGGTAAATTTGACTAGTATCTTTCGCGTTTTCTCAGGCTAATCGTTTAAATTGTTCAACGTTATATTTAACACCTGCAAACATGGTAAATACATCCACATGGACCAATGCTGCGATCAAGTATATTTGAAGAATCAAGACGGCTTACTTCTAGCTACTTCTCGCATTTGCTATGGTGCGGACGTCATGCGACAGCATGTTGTCCATTTACTGGAATTTATCCAACATATAGGCCTAATGGTTCGGTTGTTTAACGGAAAGGAGAGATCGATCAAATTAGG
The DNA here is from genome assembly GCA_023653785.1 of Ophioderma brevispina. Lineage (NCBI taxonomy): Eukaryota > Metazoa > Echinodermata > Ophiuroidea > Amphilepidida > Ophiodermatidae > Ophioderma > Ophioderma brevispina. The sequence continues at coordinate 65,774 of JAMKCH010003387.1, read as the reverse complement.
AGACCGCAATAGGTAGCTGATCCTCAAAAATAAGGAGTTTTTAGATTTCTGGCAGATCAATAAATCATTAATAATTGGGTTACATGTGCCACGTGCTCTCAAATATTTTGGACCTGTTTTGGGCATCACAAGCCCAAAGTTGCAACCATTCTAAAAATGCAATCTGTCCCTGTTTTTTACAGTTTTCATTGTTTCTTTTTACGAATTTTTTTTTTGATGTAAACATTAAGAAAATTGGATGCGTTATACCTGCTGCGAGTCACATTATCTATATCCGATGGCGAATGTACATCGAAATCTGTCAATAGCATCCGAACTGTTACACGTAAATTATCTTTGGTCAATCACATTCGACATTCATTATGACGTGTTATTATTAGCATACGTAGTACTACCATGATGTAAACAGCGACGTGACTTTCCTAAAACATGCAAAATAAAGTTCCCTTCACTCATATCATTCATGAAATCCAACTTCCATAATGGTTGTACATTGAGATTTCCAAATTAAAATTTTTGAAGGATGTGACACGCTAATTTATGTATGTTTTTGAACGTACGACACTGACCTTCATCTCCTCACTTGTATTGGCTTGGCCTATGGTCCCTAGCGACCCTACAAGAACAAGACAAGGTCATGTGCGCGATGATCTTGCACCTGACCCCGGCATTCCATGCAAATTATGTTATACCCTTTCTTGTAAGGAGCGGGACTATACTGATGAATTTTCAACATTTTGGGTTATCTCCCCTAATAAAACCGTATTAAATTAACGTTGCTGGGGCAAATAATTACTCATGTACAATGTGAATACAATAGAAACGGCCGTGGGGCGCGTGATAATAGGCTAGGTATTAATTTGATAGTCCCACTAAACAAAAATCGCCAGCTTTTCCTCAGAAAAAAAAAAGAAAAAACATTGTACCGGGCATGTGGAGAATGAAACACGTGTTTATCAGAGTTGGGAATTTCCCATTGCACTCTATTTGGTCCTACCATTTTATGAAGGTGGGTCCTTTGTACTAAAATAGTTCCCTGTTATTGTTTTATTTTTAATTAGGTTTTTTATTGTCCAATCGCTTTTACATGATATTTTAAAGTCTAGTTATAATAAAAGTTTCGCGCATTAACAGCTCGTACATTATGATTATCATTTAGCGGGACATTTTCCCTGCCCTCATTGCGCTGCGTTATCTATTGCTAGACTGACTGATCCCCCGATTTTTTCGCTGCGGCTCGGGTTAATCTCCCTTTGGCGTTGTCGACACTACCTGTAATCATGAGTGTGCTCACTTGGGAGGCCTCCGATACAAGCGACCAACGAAATATGTATTATTTACTCTGGATACTATTCTGTCTAACCTTTTTCATTAAATAATACATTATGTTAAAGTAAAAAGCTTGTGAAAAGGCTATAGAAACGTATCATGCCATGTGCTTGTTTGTGTTTTTATTTGTCTGATCCTTAATAATTGAAATGAAATTTAGAAGTTATGTGTAGCTGGCGTGTAGTTTAAGCTTTATAATGGGGATTTTGCGGTAAACGACTTACGCAACATGTGATGAAAACAGCGTGCAAATACTACATCGGGAGAGACCAATTACGATACAAAGTCAATAACAGTGCATGTGTTTGTGCAGTCTTTTTAACATCATTCAGTGTAGTTCCAAACCATTCCTTTCGTGTCACTTATACATACTTTTCTGGCATTGAATGAGAATACAGTCGGGGAAATTACAATTGAAACATATAGTCCATCGGCAGAGAAAAATCAATTCCTATGGTAAAGTCGATCTGCTTTGGCACTATCTATATGCAAAGATGATGTACAAAACATGAATGCGGCGATCTTATTTCGTTCATGAAAACAGTGTATCGGGCCACATATTTTCCTTTTTTCTGCTCTCCCAAAGATGAACGCTGTTCAAAATTCTCTATTGACTTGGTTAAAATAGATAGTGGTCCGCTCGGGACTAAGGGAAATTCACTCAATTCAGGCTTTGATTATATAAGTCCCTAATCGTTTCACTGATGCAGCATAGCATTTCTACTACATGACACATGTAACATCCATAAGAAAACGGGGAATATTTTAATACATGCCTAAATTTACTGACGGTCATTCTCCTTTATGCCAATTAGCGCTATAGAGACTAGTACAGACTGAATACATGGTTCGCGCTTCATTCCGTTGTCTTCGCACCAAGACTACCTACCTTACAAAGGCCATAACAACAAAGTCTGATTCCCTGCCCTTAACGTGCGTCCAATTATGTTATGATATTCTTGTAAACAACCCTCATAATAGCCAAGGATTCCGCAACAATTTGTACGTTAATTTGTTAGCCAAGACTTGAACGGCCCTATTTAATAATTAAAATAGCTACATACTAAGACAACAATAGGCATTTCATATTTTGGTTTACAACAGCTACTCGTTTCCCATTCATTTGAACACCGATTCCAAAGTATATATCTATTACAACATTTTATCAATTCTAAAAACCCAAATCTACCCTATGAGTGCAAATGGTTCACTCCACCGTGAAAGTCCGAAAAAGGGGGGGGGGTGATGTAGCAATGGCAACAGCCCGAGGCCGGACACACCATTACAAATTAGGGGAGAACTTGCATAAATTATCACAAGCTCTATTTCTCTCAATAAGGAAAATAGCTACATTCGTAAAATATAGCATAGGCCTTAAGAAAGAAAACAAACCCTAACAAACGCCATTGCATACAAATCCGGGACGCCCTCGAACATGACCCCCATTTTACTATTTAACACCATTCCATCCCCTTCCCCCAAAACATTAAAATGGTTTTCGCTCTTACCATTGCAGTGTCTTTTAATATTCAAGTGTTTTAGCAAACAAATAGGTGCACATAACAAACTTACAACATGTGAATAAACACCAATAGCAACAAGTAGGCATCATCGTGGAGTTACATCATAGTAAACTGAGCTGTGTCTTCGATTTTCGTGAGATCTTAAACTGCTTGTTACATCACAAGCCGACTTCACATCATTTTGTGGCTCTCATCGACCAGGTGTGTTTCACTAACTCCTGCTCCAGGGCGGTAGTTAGAAGTCACTGAACTGGACACTCCAGGGCGGCTGCAAGTAGATGCAAATGTGCTTACTCTTGGCAATCGTATTTGACTCTGTCCTTGCCACTTTTGGTAGCACTTGGAAGCACCAGGGTAGTAATATAGCACTATTTACATTAACATTTTCGGACGTAGATACCCCGCTGCACAGCTTAAACACTGCACACAAACCAATAGGTTTTAGTAAGAAAGACGACAAGCGAGGCATCCAAAGATGCCGAAAAAACAGAAAACCTCCCAAACTGACTGCCGTCATAAAAGTAAAAAAATAATTCCGACAACACACGGCCCACCCCATCTAGAACATTTGGCCGAATTTCCGGCGGAAACGGACATAAAACGGCGACTAGTTTTCCGCTAACAGACCCGACATATTAAAACTCCGCTCTCCCTATGACAATAATCCATCAATTCAATGAATTGATGGATTAAAAAAGAATCATTTTTTAGTTGTCATACAAAAAAGTTTCTAAATTTAAGAGGTAACGTACTCCATGTGTGACAAAATCATATGCCCTGCAAGGCCTCTATGCCAAAACAAACATCCAGTCCAACACATGTGACATGGGGTGTATAGCACTTACACTTGACGGTTACTGACCTTGATGTCAAAAATGGTGCCCGGTTTCTTGATAGAGACCCTACTAACAATGGCATGCAAAGAGTCGCCACCAGACAACTACAGTGAACCCAGAGAGTATTGAACTATAATTGATTTTAGTCTATCAAGAAATGTGTTACAAGTGGTACAAGGTAAACACTTTCGTGCGTTCTTGGATACTTATGCCCTGTTTCTTGAGTGTTTAAGTATTCAAAGGGGGGGGGGGGGTGAGTGGTTTGGGCCCTATAGACCTTTACCTCGACTCCTCCATATCACTGTTTGTTTTCATACTGGGTGTAATTGGAAAATAAAGTTGGATGAGCATATTGATCTGTCACCCAGCACTCCATATAGACTTCTTACTTCGTAGCCAAAGAACTGACAGCAAGTAAACTTGCATGATCCCCCTGCACCAAATGGCAGTTTGGAAATGACCTCAGATGACTTGACCTTGGTCAATGACCGTTGACATCATCAACAGGAAGGAACCATATTGTACCTTATTCCAAGTACTTGTTTCAATAGGAACTTCAACTTTTTGAAAACCTGAAAAACGAAAAAACCTAAACCAAAAAACTAAACCAAACTGGAACATGCGCGCTATCACTAATCCCCCTTCTGCATTTTCAACTAGGGGGATAAAAGGGAAAATTGGAATGTCATAACGTAATATTTTTGGGGACACCAAAGTCATCTGATAAAATATAATAATCGGCATACCTTTCATAATTTACTACCATTTTTTGCTAATTAGTCTTTTGACACAAGGGCTGAATTTTCAAGGGCTGAAAATTAATTTGCTAGTATTATTCCCACCCTCTGACAAAGTACAGGCAAGAAAAAAAATTACCCGTAGTTGCATTTTGGTAAGCAGCATGTTTGAATGTACAACTCAACAGGTGCATGTTCAAGTAATTCATATCTGTCACTGGCATGATCTTGAAAGGAACAATGCTTCTCTTGCCGCCAAATGTCCTGATGCTGCCCACCACTCTATGTGCTGTTCTCTCTGTATACTGTGGTTGTTTTCGTTCTGAGGGGCATTTTCCTGAAAAAACATTACAAAGTATGCAGGACATCAGGTGTAAGGTTTTAACGGCACTAGCAGTGACTTGAAAATCAGGAAATTTCACCAAAAATTAAATCAAAAATAAGATTTTTGCTTATAACAAGTATAGGTATCTTTACATACCCTGCAAGTGCCAAGAGGAAAGCAGCTAAATAAGGACAAAAATCGGATGTTTAGTCATTAACTGTCCGTACGGAAACTTAATACAACCAACATATTTGAATGTTGAGAGTCAGATCTTGTTTTCTCCCTGTTGGAATTCAACAGACATATCCTTCCACTTATAATTCCATTCTAGCAAATTTTAAATTATTTTGACTCTTTCGGATTGAAATCACTGATAGTGTCTTTAATCTTAATGACTCATCCTGATTCCTGAAACGAAATTCCAGAAAACAGAGGGAGACGAAAAGGACGGTGAAAAATAGGGGGTGCGTGATTTGTTTATATTTTGAAGAAATCGCTAATAGTGGCTTTAAATTCGAACCACCATGGCATTTAAAAACCTGAATTCATGCAAATATACCCTCACAATTACAAAATAGCCCCAAAAGGCTATTTGTTGGAAGAAAACTGGTTAGATGGATCTAATTAGGTATTATAAATCATGTGATTTGTAATGCCTTTAATTTCATTGTCGGTGCATTGAAAAAAATATTTTGAACATAGCCAAATGAAATTTCAGCCATTACTTTACCTTTTGATTATTTTCAAAAATATACATATATATTAAAATATTAGGTGGGGCTATAAAATGGGTCACTTTGTTCATAGAGCGGGGTTTTTTGTATCCATTATTACCTAATTCAGCATGAAATGAAAAAAAAATGTTTTGGGCCCCGGGTCGAGAAAAAGTGTTGCAGTGCCCTATTGTGTCATGTTCCTTAATTTTGTGGTGGGAGTGGATTGAGCACAAAACCGCTCTAATTACTCTCTTTTCAGCATTTTGCAAGGCATTTGGTTTTAAATTTTACTATGAATGAGCTGAAGATACCATATTTTGAAAGTGCATGGAAATGGGCATTGCTTTTCTAAAAAAATTGCTGTTTAGGTAAAAAAATTTGCATGAGGCCGCTTCTCAAGATTTTTCGCTACCGTTTTATCACTTTTTTTAAAGTTTGCAGGTACAAAGATGATCACAAACTTGGACTGCTCAAGAAATTTGAACATTCTATCTCATTTAGTTTGCCTGTAGAACTCATTTGAATGCTTCTCCTCACATGCTCCTATTCCATGTACAGGGTTCATGCACTTTCTCTTTGTGTACAATTCAATGGAGCATTCCACTGAAAGTTCAATGAGCACTGCAGACAAACTACATGTAATAATTTACTCAATTTCTTGAGCTGGTCAAGTTTTTGACACTTCTGGCTGTAATTTAAAACAGCATATGAAAAAGCATTAGCGAAAATTCACGAAAAGCGCCCTCATGCTAAATTTTGACCAAAAATGCAATTTTTTAAGAAATGCAACGTCCAATTTCCACGCAACTTTTCAAAATCAGCTATCTTGAGCTCGTTTACATAAATTAGACACCAAAAGCATTGCAAAATACGTTACCCGTGAAAAAAAGAGTAATTAGGAGTTTTCTGCTCAACTCCACTCCCACCACAAAATTAAGGGACATGACACAAGAGTAGGGTTTTGCCAAAGTTCCCGGTAATTTCAGATCGGAAAATTTCCATGGAAATTTTGGAATTAACGGGAATTTATGGGAATCATAGGAAATTTGCGGATTTTCAAACAATCTTTTTGGGAATTGATACAAACCTATAATTTAGGTCGTTTTGTTCAGATTAGGAGATTACGCTACATGGACAACCATGAAATTGCTACGAAGCACCAATACAAGCAAAAACAAACATGTGTTAACGAAAAAACCATCAACTCTTTACAAACAAACATTTTGGGTCATTTGTTTCTATCTATCACTCATATATCACTCACTGGTCTTGTTTAGTTTGTTCCTGTTAACCCTATGCACCCACCTTGAGTCACCTTAGATTTAGTGAGAACTTATCTGCAAAAGTATCTTACTTAATGGTTTTGACTGCTTTCCTGTAACAAGCATGAACATTTGCAGTGGAAATTCAGCCATTGGGGGGGGTCACAAGCCCCCTGCTCAGAAGGGCGAACACCTGCCAGGCCCCCCCCCCCAATGACTGACCATTTGGACAGTGGGTCGATGAGAAGGGCTCCAAATTTGCCCCCTCAGAAAATTGCAAATCCAAAGGTCCCTAACACAAAAACTGTAGTTAAAATATGTTAATAGACCAACGAACAAGACTTTAATATACAAACATTTTTGAGGTAGTGAAACTTGGGAGCGCAGTTGACCCGACACTTTTGGCTATATTTTATCGAGTGCCCTGACTCGATACATTTAAGAATTGGGCCTGAGCGTATGTCGTATTCTTATTTAGCACAAAACCGTACTAATTGAAAGGAGGCCCACAAACCTGGTTTTTATTTTTTTTCCTGGGAGAAATTTTTTTTTAAAATGTTGTAAACTTAATAAATGCCAAAATTGAAAATTCCCGAAATCCCATATTCCCGGGCCCTTCAAAATTCCCCCGGAAGTTTCCGGAAGTTTTTTTCCAAAATTCCGGAAACTTTCCACGCACCCCTTTGGCAACCCTACACAAGATGCGCTGCACACTTTTTTCTCTGACTGAGGCAAACATTTTGCCACTTCACGTTGAGATAGGTATAATGAATACAAAAGACCACCCTAATGAAAACCAAAAATTACCCATTTTAGCCCACTCAAATTTTATACATGTATGTATAGTTTTTTGAAGTCATCAAAAAGGAAAAGGAGTTGGCTGAAATAACCAATGAAGTAATTTTGCCCTCCATACAAAAGCCCCCCCCCCTCCTACTTAAGTCTAGAAACTTTTTCTTGGGTTGCAATGTGTTAAAATTTCAAAAAGCAGCAGAAACATCAAATCTAGGTACTATTAGGTGCTAACTAAACATAGAACCTAATACAAGTACTTACAATCATTGTCAATCAGTGCCTTCATAGCTTGGTGGGGCCCTGTCATGTCTCCTAGTTCATAGAGGATATGTGGTGGCTGTTTTCCTACTCTCTGATTAACCCAACAATAGTGATCTGCAACAATGTTAATATTTTTTTTTTTTACAATCGTCGCCCCTCCTCGTACCCAATATTAATTTACACCGTAACGCAATGGATTACAAAATCAAGTTTTCTAGCTCTCCATCAAAATGGTTCCTCAAAACAAGGTTAAAATATTGACGCAAAACTTTACAGATGGGGTTTTGGGGTTACGGCCGTTTTATCAAGAGGAAACATTCATATACTTAAATTGGGTCATCCCCCTTTAAGTGACTGATTTTTTTAAACAAAAAATGAGTGGGTCTCTGAGACAAACTTTTTTTCTTGGCCTACTAAAGATGACATACACTTAAGGTGTGATCTATTACAATTAGTACGCATTCCAAATATGCAAAACTTGGGTGAAAAAAATTGAGGGCGCTTCTCTCTGGAAATGTCATCATGGGTAGTCTAAAGTCTAGTGCTAAAATTCTAAACTGCAATTAAAGCCTTTTTACAGTTTCCAGACCCTAAGTATGCAACTGGAATGCAGGGGTAGAATTTCGTCGCAGTGGGGCGAGAATCAATGCTTGATTCCCCAAAACCTAAGTTTGCAGGAAGCAATAATTCACTACTGTGTTAAGTTCTAAAGTTTAAAGAATCAGCATTGATTCACGCCAAATCAGTTTACGAGAATCTTTGCGAGAATCGATTCTCGGATTCTTGCTGAAATTCTCGCCTGAATGCTCATAACCATACTGATGTACGTGACATACCTGATAAATTTCGACTCGCAATCTTAAGGTCTCGTCTTGTTTGTTGCTTGAAGCCACTGGGCTATTGTACAAGGTATTAGACTCTGCACTCGCTTTCCCTGAAAATGACAGAAAATATTTCATAATGTACTAAAGTTTATTTGACAAAAGTGACCCGACTTTTGTCGAAAAATGGGATAAAATCGTGTAAAGTTTCAGCATGCCCAATTCCCCCTGTAAAGTGCCGCGTAAATAGGATTCTTGTCCCTGGCAATTGTCCAAGCTATAATTTGGGAAATTCAAACCTTTCATTGTATGGCATGTGTCCCTGTACCCTGTGATTTGTTTGGACCGATTGCTGGGGCAACAATCCTATTACTGGGCACTACTAAAGCGAATTTCAATATTATTTGTCATGTTTTCATAAACTTTTGAACTCTGATCCTTATCACCAACATTGTCTTAAATTCTTTGCCACCAGTATTAATAGCAAAGTTTCTCATTGAGCATTCAGGAGTTGGCCGAGTACTAGGTTTATAAATACTACGGCAAGCACTATTTGCCCTTAGTGGTCTATCTGTATGCACATTTAGTCGAGCCATACCGACTTCCCAAAAAAAAATACAATCAAAGATTATTTTTTTGGCCAAAATTTACGTTCATCTCAACTGGTTTTTTACTGATTCTTTTTAGGAGTGTTCCGCTTTCATTGAGATTTTCTAGTGGGTGTAATTTGGAGGTCTGGTTCAGGAGTATGGTCTAATTATCTGATACAGTTGAAAACCTGTTGGCCAGTTTTTCTCTATCCTGATATCAACAAAGTTCCCATTGAAATCACCTTCAGACATTCTTTCTTGAAAATAAAAAGTAGGTACAAGTCTGCTTCGAGTATATACCAGAATTTATAACTTTGTACTGTCTCCATTACTATAATTACATGTAGCATTGGAAATTCAATTCCAAACAGCTTTTTGTCTCAGCTTTACTCCAGTTTCAGTAAGGTAGAACCCATAAAACCCTGTTTGAAAGTAAACTGAATCTTTGAACCCAAACCATCCTTTCCTTATTGCTCTTTGTGACGCAATTCTTTTTTTTCATCATATGCCCCCTGGCATCTTGGAGGCAGTGGGGATAGGGAAAGGTAAATTGTGCCTCCACATTAGAGCCTTTGTCCATCTCTCAACATACTTGTAAACTGTTACATTAGTTTCAGCAGTCAAATTCCCCAAATTCCCATGAATTTTTCATGATTAGTGTCCCCTGAGAGTGAGTCATTTCATTTCATCACCCACAACATAATAATTTCGGGTGCTTTTCACGAAAATAATATATTGATTAGGTCAATGCATGACAATACAATCACTCTGATCTGTACAATAGTTCTTTTTTGTTTGAAAAAATGGTTTAATCCCACAATGATGTTACCCAAAACGCCCTTATACCTTTAGTTTCTTTAACCTTCAGGTGAATGGGGCTCCAAGTGGTATTTTATATCCGTTGTTGTGTTATACTGACATATCTCGCTAAGGGTCCATCAAATTGGATGGAATAAAGCGATGATTTTAGTTTAGGATCTTGTCTAACACCCATAAAGTCAAAATATCTGCAAATGCAAGTTTAATATTTTTTATTAAGTTTTTAGTTTGATTGTATAGTTTTTATTGGGACATCTGTATACTAAAAAGGTGCAAAATTATAAATAAGGGTTACAATTTGAATGCACACATGCTTAATGTCAAATAAAATCTGATCCTACTCTAAAACATATATACATGCCAGGGTTCGGAAACCTTCGGAAGAAACCTATTTCCTCCGGAAGAATGGAAGAAACTGGAAAAAATGTGTTTCGTCCAGTTTGCTTCTGGAAACGAAACTGGAAAGAAATTTGGAAGAAACTGGAAGAAAATAACGAAAGTATTATGACCAAACATACTCAATTTCACACCATATGCTCTGCTTTGCACTTCAAGCCATCACGGCTACTTTAGTTACTTACTTAAATTTACAAAATCTCAGACTGTTTTTTTTTTTTCAAATTATTTAGCAAGGTTATGCATGTTAGTAGACCTTGCAAGTATTATAGTAAAAATTTTGTTCATTCACAATTTTGTTTTGATTTTGCTGCTCAATTATACAGATGATAATTGTAAACCCATTTTCCAATCTTTCCATGGTGCACATTTTGACTATCACAGTTGTAATTGTAGAGGCAAACCATTAAAAGCTGTTAAAATCGTATGTCCAATTTGTTTTTTACAAATAAAATCATAAAAGTAGCAACTTAAGTGGTTTATATTGTTGTAATGCTTAGGGGGAGAACTGTGTTAGGGAGACTATAAACCTATTTTGAAGATGTTCAGTCTTTCAAGGAGACTCTGCTTGGCCTGCTGGTGTGACAAAGTGAAATCAGTTTCTTCCAGTAATTTTTTTAATATTAGGCCTTGTGAATAATGTGAGTTTAATTATGCAATTGCATGGGGTAGGTAGGGGGTCCCTGACTGGTTATTTTGAATTAGTTCACTATATTCATTCACTGTATAAATAAAACCAAAACTCTGAATTTGCTTTAAAATAGAAAGTTTTTAAATGACCTTTTTTAGTTTCTTTTCTTCCGCGTTCAGTGGAAACTGGAAGAAACCCGTTTCTTCCAAGTGAAAAACCGCGGAAAAAACCGCGTTTTTTTCGCCTGTGAAGAAAATGGCGAACCCTGATACATGCTAGAATACCCTAGTACCGGTACTATTCATTTTATAAAAACTAAGAACTAAGAGTGAGTTTGGGGTTGACACTGAACATGACCATGCTAACACCTACGTACATCCATGTCGGAGAGTTGTGGAGTTCCAAATCGTGTACCACACATTTCATTAAGACGAATAAAACCCCAAATCTCGTTCTAAACCTCGTCTTCATGGCCAAATCTTATCCCTTGAAATTGTGTGTAACGATTTGGCAGTCCTCTCTATGGTGGAAGCTATGCATATAGGTTTGGCATCTGGTTTAAAAAGTTCGTTCTTGTGCAATGTGGGCAATATTTGGCACCTATATAAAGCGGGAAAACCTAAAAAAGATTTTGGGAGTCTTACACTGTGAATAAAAAAATTTCAAATTAAGTTGGCTGTTAAGTCAGGAACTTATTCAAATGGACAGTTTTTAGGTTTTTTTTTTCAGGTTTAACGGCATTACATGTTTTCTTCCATAATTTAACAGAAATCTATATATATTTATTTTTTTCCTCACCTCATAGTTTGTTCATTTTATACTTTAACTATGTTCCCATTTTTATCAAGAACAATCACATGGGGTGAACTGCAAAAGGGCGGTAATTTCGCGTAGTCCGCAATACGCGTGTGTGCTATTCGGCGCGCGCGATGTAATGAGCGCATAATCAGAACGCCTTTATTCCATCGATTCGATATGACGCACACACCCATGGTAACTTGTATGCCAATTGTAAATGTTTGCCCACGTGAGTTTGCTTTTGCAAACAGAATGGTATTTTAAATTTCACGATTTTGAGCCCATAAATTGTTGAATTTTTTGATCAAAGTATCCCTAATGAATGCACTTTTGACATGGTGGCTAAGCAGTGTGAGATTAGAATGAACCTTGTGGTTGGAATAGGCTCATATTTTGTAGCGAATGGTACAAATTTGGAACAAAATGGCGATTTTCTAAGTGTTCACTTTCGGCGATAAATCGTGATTTTCGGTTCCCAGTTTCTGCGAAATCCCTATCCGCAACAGGTAGAAATGAAACCATCGTATGGGGCATATCAAAATCTAGGGTCGGTATTTTTTTAGTTTTTTCATTTTTGGTAAAAATCGTGATTTATGTAACCTTTTGAACAATCTTGGCGTTGTTCCAAATTGATAACAACGCGGTTTTTGGCTTTTTTTGGCAATAAGTTGGATAAATAGTGCAGAATTTGAAAAAGGGGAAATAAACGACCCTAGAACTTATGACTCTTGAATACAAAACGACAAGGGCACATTTTTTTATACACCTTTCCTTCTATCTATATTTTTGATAGGACCAAAACAAAGGGAGTGAAATTCTCCATTTTTTATGATTTTCCTCAAAAAATACGTATTTTTGGGGAAAAATATTGTCAATTTGGATTCTTGATCATTTCCTCCTCAAATATGTACACTTTTCTATATTTGAACAACACTTCAACGAAGATACGGCAAAAAACAGTTCCTTTGACTTCCTGACTTCACAGCCACCTGTAATGAATCAATATATTTCAATTCTACATTGCAACAACGCGGATACATGTCTCCCAAATCTTCTATTTCGCATTACCCGTTCTTTTGTTTTTTGTTTCCCCCCCTTGAGACTTGCGATGGGAACCAAATCCCCCAGTTTCCTCCAGGTGATTAAAGTAGCCTCCCACCTTGCGATTGGCACTACCACCACGCCACCGTATCCACCCTCATAATTACCACCGCTGATGATAAAAAATATACTAGCATTAAGAAAGCAAATTCATCCCAGAATGATTTTACTGTATACACATGGCAAAAAGTATGCTATAAACTTTTATACGACATGCGTAGCACCTCTGAGGCAACAGAGTTGCCTAAAGATGGAAACTTCAGCCTCAAAATAAATCTCCCACTTCCTTGGGTATTTGTTTAAAGGACCAAGTTAGAACAACAAGCTTAGGCCCCCACTTTCCTTAACAAAGACTCAGACTTCACATCTAGGAAAGCCACTTGAAAGTGAGTGGGTGCTTCTACAGCATCCAAAGCAATGCATAAGATGTCTGCCTAATGAGAGTCTTTCAATGACTGTCGGATGTTTTCAACTTCAAGTTGTGCGCCGCCATCTGAGCTTTGTGTCTGTTCTGACTGTGCCGTGTTGTGTATGTTAGCCCCCATCACCTTGCAGACTAAGCACCATGAGATCACCTGTGGCCATCTCTCATTTTGTTGGCCAATTCCCATTTCAAGGTCCATGTACACGCTGAGTAGATAGACATTTTCCTAATTTCTTACATTTTCGTAACTCAACAGTATCCTGATCATAATCGCACCACGATTTTAAAAAGTGAACATCGGAAAGTGTTACTTCAAGGATAAATATACCCAAACTGTCAGGGCCTTCTCCTGTTTCCGAACGCTCATCAGATGCTGGAGTTGCATTGACCACCCCGTTTATGAGTCAGAGTAAACCAGTTGTAAACAAAGCGCACAACGTGGGCTAACCGCACCCAGCACGCTCCAGATATCTTCCTTGTCGGTTTCTTCTTTTTCTTTTGTCGGGAACTTGAATCAAGCTATTCTGTTCTGATCTTCCTTGTCGGTAACTGGTCACCGCTGGGCGGCCGTCTACCCATACAAAACAGCGCATTTGTAATCGTAATTTTGAGGCATCAAATCAAGAAAATTTGCCATATTATACAACACGTACACCATATCACAAGAAGTCAACTGTGTAACGTATGCAGAAAACTGGGCCACGCGCACGGCCGTTTGTCCCTAATCCACACGATGATGATCATGACGCGTATCGCATATCGCGTTATTTGTTACTACTACTCTGACGTCACTTCTGGGTCCACGCTTGCCATCGGCGATAATCACTTTCATTTTGGAATTTCCTTTGAAACTTATCCAAAACACAGGGTATTATGCCCAATTTTTTATCACATAATGGTTTCTCAATTTATCTACTGCTTCAATGCAAGAATTTTACAATTGGGGAAAAATAACCCCAATACATACTATAATCAACCATTTTTTGGTGGTATGATAATTATGTTAAAGCATGTCCATGGACCTTTACAAGCTTTTCATCACTTTTGCTGGGATAAATTCAGTATTCTGCCCCACTCTAACCCCATCGAATGTGTGTCCTCGGCTTTGCCCAGTACAAACCCTCGGACACACAGGACAACATAAATTGCATAGCATCATTTTTTCAATGTTGACAATATTTAACTGTTTAATTTCATAATTTGACAGATAGCTCTACGCAAATACATGTACCAAGACTCGTACTTATGGGACATTTTACATAACAAGATTAGGCCACTGAATTGAGAGATGGTCAATACCATTTCACACAATAGCTTTATTAACAACCCTCAACAATGGGCATGATTGGCAGTGCTGCTTGTTTATGTGATGATATTTACATTACAATGCACAAAAAATCTTTTTTCGTGATTTTTTTTTAAATTGAGCAAGTGTAACTGACAATTTGGACTAACTGATTTAGGTTAAGTTCCACTCATATTTTACTATTTTTGAGGCAATTACAGCATGTAAACAAATCAACTTATAAGTCATGTGGATATGTGTTGTGCTTTTCATTACCCTCTCTTCCATGGGCGACAATAGGAAACCCATGGATTTGATGTACACCACATCCTGCAACATGCAGTTTATTCCGTTGAGAATGCCAAATTCATAGGGTGGTGGCGCAATACAAAATTCTTTCCCAATTGCTTTATATCGCTTTCTGGAATTGAGGCTAAATATGAATGGTAACATACATGCATTAAGTTATTTATGAACCCTAAATTTAAAGATGGCGACTCATCAATTTTTCATAGCAGAAATTAATTTCCAGAGCGACGCTTAATTTGTGATTTTTCATCTCAAAGCAATGATTTCACATAATTTCATCAGTTAAAAGTTTGATCAAGCAAAACTAAAAATGTTTTTGTGTGGGACTGATGGCTTTTGTGTTGTGTGTGTGTGTGTGTGTGTGTGTGTGTGTGTGTGTGTGTGTGTGATGCTGCTGCTGTCAAAAAGACGACATCAGTGAATACACCAATGACCCCCATGGATTCAACAATGACCCCTAGGTCCCAATAATTGTGACTACACATTTGACATTCATTTTAACACTGGTCATTATCATATCACTGAATGTGTAGTCACAAAAGGTTATGTGTAATTGGTTAGCCATTTAACAATTCTACTGTACTCGCCTCTCCAATCATTTTCAAGCAGCATATGCAACCAAAATGGCGTATTTATCATCAATCCATCACATAGTATTATCCTTACTATCTCTGCTATCCAGTTTTAAGACTCAACATGCAGGAGGTAGTTGTTTTCAGAAAAATCAGTGATTTTATTCTGCTTTCTTAAACTTTGCTTTTTGAAGGATGTTTGGTGCCTGGTCAGATTTGGACAATCAAATTCATCAGAATTTCATACTTAGTTGCCAGCATTTTACAAACTCTTATTATGATACTTCTAGACATGTAGAAGTGGTCCTCAAGATAAAAATCAGGTAAATTTGATGGTTTGGAGGCTTTATTTTTATTTGAATTGGTGTTGGTTAAAATGCGAACAATTCCACATAATACCTTTTGTGAACATATTTATGATCAGTGATATGAGACCAGTGTAAAATGAATGTCAAATGTGTAGTCACAATTATTGGGACTACAATGATCCCCGATGGATTCAACAATGCGGTGAATGCAATGTATTCATGTTTTGGTAAATCATGAAATACAGCATCTCCCCATAGTGGCCCCATACATGATACTGATGTATTCGTTCTCATTACTCATAGTCAGTTCTGCACCACCACCCTTCAACAATCAAATGCAGTTTATTCGTCGAGGAGGCTAAGTGTAAAAACACGAAAGTCGAGTGAGAAACGCTTCGTCAACTGCGCCAGTTGACGGATAGAGACCACCCCCCTCCCCAGAGAGGTAAATTCGGGGCGGGCCTGCGCTGCAGAAAAATTCGACGATAGACTTTGATACGTAAATTAGTTTCTCACCCGTAAATGCACAAGTTTGCAAAGACTTATGTTTAGACATTTTTTGAAGAGCGCCCCCAATTTTCAAAAGTTGATATTTTGGCCAGTTACGTTGGTAATTGTATAGGAAACTATACGTGCGAACGAGGAATGCTAAGAAATGCGTATTTATCATAAAATAAGCGATTTTTAATTAGAATTGACGATCCAGATGGACTAACGGCAGACTCTGGAAATGCTACGTTTATGTCCGTCGCTGCATGAACTAGTGCCACCTCGAGAAGATAACCTCTAAACTTGACTTGCCTGAACACTAAAACAACTAACGGATGAGCGTAGAAAAAGACAGTACATGGCGCTATTTTCCGGGCTATGTCACATTGGCAAGGCCGTTTCCAGCAGCCGTTGAATTATTATCGGCGATCCAGGATAATAATATTCCAATTACAAATTCCCTTTTCGTTCGTGACACACAGACATTTTCGAGCTAAACCATTCAAGGTTATAGTTTACTAGCCCGTTACCAATGCAAACCGTGTAAAAATCTCAAGTGTTTGAAAAATTGGGGGCGCTCTTCAAAAAAATGTGCTATATGCTTTAAGATTCCAGATTGGATTAACTTTTTTCATTGCGGATGTTAAGGATTAACAGTCATGTTAGTTTAACTTTCCACCCATTTCTGGTACATTAGACTTATAACCGTAAATGCAGTGGCCTAATACGTTTATTTTTCGAAAAACACAAAAAGCTAGTGTTAAAACAAAAAATATAAATTGAGTTTTAGAATATTAGAAAGTAGATTCATTTAAAAAGAACCCTACTAAGTCAATTCTGTTACCCTGGTTTCTTGCAAAATTGACAATTTCTAGCTTTGAGATAAGTTGACCAGTCTTAACGCAAAAAAGATTGCATCCGGCAGTGGACCTGAGCATCCACATTAACCGTGCTACAGAGATCAAAAATGCTAATTAATAGTGCTAATGATCGCCGCTAATGACAATACAAATTTTCCCGCTTCGGGAAAAAGTGGGCCCTTCGCCAGTTGACCATGCAGGGCCTCATCGACCTGGCTGAGTCAATACACCTGCGCGATGTGATTGTGAACCTTGAGAAATTTGTGTGCTTAGTTTCCTAAATTCTGTTAGATGAAATGTTGACCCGATCATCGTTCGATGTCGAATGATTTTCCACTTTGCCGATATGAATCTGTTAAAATGTTTATAATTGTTAAGGAAAAAACATTAATTAATGCGGTGCTGATGAAAATCCTGCGATATACCCCGCGCTCGCGATAAGGATTTTTATTGTGTAGCAATTTTGCAAAAGCTCTTGCTTTGATCATATTGATAGGGCAAACGTATGGGGAAAAATTTCTAAAACACTTTATAAATTGCATAGGCAAATGGAAGAAAAGGTTAGCAAACCGCGATGCTAAACACGCATCGCGAGCCCTGGAACCTTGCAAATATTGACTTAAAGTTACCTGCGTGACCTGAAGTGCAGCATCGACATGGGGAAGAAGCCATTGTATGGCGAGTCTGATAGGTATTGCAGGTTAGCATGTTAGTCACCCACAACTTAGGTATTGGAGGTTAGTCAACTGTTGATCGAGAATAGGGTTCCAAAGGGGTGGAAAGTTTCCGGGACTTTGGAAACTTCCCGGAAACTTTCTGGAATTTTGAAGTGCCCCCAGGGAATATTGGGAATTTTCGGGACTTTTTCAATTTTTGCATTTTTAAGTTAATGTTTTATACATTTTAAAACATTTTGTCCCCAGGAAAAGCTAAAAAACCATGTTTGTTAGGCCTTTCTTTCAATTGTGTCCTGGCTAATATGCCATATTGCTATAGGCAATAATAAACATTATTTCAGACTGTTTTTCAGAACAAAGGTATCTAGTCAGGGCACTTGATAGAAATATAGCCAAAATCGTTGAAGGCATTCCCAAGTTCACTACCACAAAATATTTGTAAAGTCTTGTTTCGGTTGAAACACTATTAATAGGACTTAGAGAAAATCATTGGAAGTAGTGGTTTCTAAAATCACGCAGGCTCATTTTGATCATTTATTACCAACATTTTATAAAACTTGAAGACTTGGTATATTTTGTTCAAGTAAATTTAATTTTTTAATTTTATGATACTGTATTCATCACAAAGATATTACATTCTAAATAACAAAGGACTATTCACAAATTATTTAAAAAGTGAAATTTGATTTTTTAATTGAATTTGCAGACAAAGTGCAAACTTTTTCTTTGAATCTGGAGCAAGACTGATTTCATGTCAGTGTTTTAATAGCAATGTCTACCCTGATCTAACCCAAAAATGGGCTACAGATAATAACAAAATGGTGGACATTTGGATTTCCATACTGGGTAACCAGGCCTTTGCAAATGGGGGAAAATGGATGCTGAGGCATTTTCTGAGGGGGGGAATTTCGGTCCTTCTCCATAGACACTGCTACAAAAAAGGTCAGTTAATTTGTTGGTGCTGGTGGGGGAGGGGAGCACCCTTTTCCCTTTTCAGAGCCCCCCCTCCCCCTTTATGCCACTGTTCCACAAAAACAGTTGAATTGGCTAAATTTCCACTTAAAATTTCAGCTTGTTACAGGAACACCTTCACCCACTTTAAGTTAAGTTGATTTTGAGAAAGTTCTCACTAAATCTAAGGTAAACGCACAGGTGGTTTAAGGTTTACCGGATTCCAATTACTACTGTAGACCAGTTATCAGTAGTGAATAGAAAATAACTGAACCAAACATTCTTTTTTTTGTAAAGAGTGGATGGTTATTCTTTCTCAGTTGTTTTAAAACATGCTTGTTTATGCTCATATTAGGTTCTCTGTAGCTTTCAGTTGTAAGAGTACCGTTTATCCTAATCGTGAACAAAAAGACCTTACGTATGTATCAATTCAAAAGATGTTAATTCCCAAATTCCCCCGAAAATTTCCTAAATTCCATAAATTCCTGTTCATTTCCCAAAATTGCCATGGAAATTTCCGCTCTGAAAAATCCCGGAAGTTTGCAACCCTACTCCGAGAAACTCTAATCCGTCAACTGCGCCAGTTTGACGGATAGAGGACTCGGATAGTGGTAAATTCGGGTGTGCCTGCTTTGCAGAAAAATTCGACTATGACCTTTGATATGTAAATTAGTTTCTCACCATCCCACTGTCACTTTCAACTGCAAGACTGAAAGCTTCCATATCGGATTAACTTTTTTCGCTGAGGAGCTAATAAGCAAGGATTAATTGGTAATTTCATCAAGGCGCGAAATTCAAACACAGTGAACATTTCAAACGGCAATTGACTGCATGAGAGCGCTGCCACTGGCCATCGTCTCCGGGTAAAGGGAAATGGGACAGGGATAAGGGTTGTACTTACAAACGAAGCGGAATCACTATTCCTGACACTGTCTAATTTCGGCAGCCTCAAACGGAAAAACGTGCATTTTTAGTTTCCGTTGAGCTGCCGACATAGTTGGCCCAATTTAAATTCCTTCCTGATTTTAATCGCTATATAAATAAAAATCTGATTCAAATCATGATTTAAAAAGAAATCACAAAAAGATCACCAACCCTGACTGCCAAATTCACTTTAATCGCCGGCATAATTTCTGAAACAAATGGCTACCGCACGTCTGTCTAATTGTGTATTGTGATTTCCTGTTGTCAGCGTTCTTCACACACTCCCCCAGCACATTTACGCTCCCATAGAATCCACCAGATCCACCAATTCTGTTTCCGCATCGCTACTGGCCGGCTATTCTTAGCCATGCGCTACGTCCATGGGACTCCCTAGCAGCCAGCTCTGTCCACCACTCTGCGATTAGATTGACAAGGAATGAAGAAACTTTTCGCGGTACTTTGTTATTTGCGAAAACGGACGAATCAGGTGGTCGTCTGATGTTAGAAATGGGTTCCTGACAAAAAAGACCAATTAGCTCAGCTAGTTTTTGTAATCATGGCGTGTTGCATGACTTGAAACAGGCAGTATGAGAATTGAGGGGCCAGCTAATAAGGTAGAATTTTTCACGTCTTTTTTCGTCTTTTCCAAATCTAAACCTTTAACTAATCAGCTAACTAGCAATTTATTTCGGAATATTTTGGTGCGTATCGTTACGATAGTCCAAGTTTTGCACAATATCCAGTGGTACAAAAAAATCCAAATCAACGCTATTTGACGGGTCCGAATATGTTAAATAAGTTGTTGTGTCCGTTCCAGCCACTTGGTAGAAACGTTTCATATAGAATTCCGCGTGATGCAAAGAGTAATACAATTGTTCCGCCATGCGCCGTATGGCGTTGTGCATAGCGCTTGACGGAATAAATCGCCAATACCTCAGTTGCATCAATGGGATTCTATAGTGAAACGTCTACTGCCACTGGGGCATGTTACGTCGAAAAACTTGTGAACTCCCTACGCAGCGAAGGATTTTCCAAGGTCGCGTGGCTCAAATTAAACTTTCTGACCGTAATTTACCAATTACAATGGTCGGCGCTGTGTGCCAATACAACATACGTAAAATGGTGTGCCCCGTTTTACGCGTGCGTGGCTAGAATTGGTTGTTTCAGATTGCAGTGACTATATACACGGGCTGCCGTGTACCTGAAACCCGAGACTATATACATGGCAACTTCGTTTTTCTGTCATCAACATGTGTTTGGCTTCCTGGATTGGCTCCAGTGCAGCCTTTATAGGCGGAGCCAAGCTCAATAAAATCACAGCTTAAAAAGGCCCAAATACGATTGAAATATTCCATTTCAGTAGGCCTCACTGCTTTCACCTAGCACAAATGAAAATTACGTATGTAATTGAATAGAGTCGAAAACAATCTTAAATTTAATTCACTAGCTTACATTGTCGAAGCAATGTGGCAGTTACAGACTTCGCTTCATTGCATGTCCGGGGCGACGTGTTCCCAGGTCGCATATGTTTGTTTGCGTATCATACGCCGGCGGGAATTTAATCTCATTACATCAATGCGCGATCCTTAATCGTGACTACTCCCGACCAGTGCTCGTTTACCAAAAATATTGCATGCACCTGTGCAGTAACCTGAAAAAAATCACATGCACAACACAGATACTACGTGCACATAGTGCACTGCACATGTGTCAATATAATTCTTACTTTCATCACGATGTCATGCAGATCGGTAACTTTGTGGGCTACTACATTACTATTTTATATCTGAAAGATTAACCTCTCTAAAAATTTCCTTTCTTAGATTTATCAAATCGGCGACCCGCATCACAGTACATTCGACGTTTGCTAGCATCATATCTTCAACCAATTGTTTCAATCGCCATGATTCTTGAAATTTTATCAACTTTTTTTTCTTTCCTTCGACTTTTTTTTTTGGTTCCGCCGTTTTATGCTGTCGTTAACCACAGTTGCATAGCAGGCTCATCGTCGGTGACAACACTACCGCCCGGCGGCCGCTACTGAGCTTCCTTGGAACCTTGCCAGTCCCCTCTCCCGCCGTATTTCCCTGTCGAGTTGTTGTCCGTCTTTTGCTGATGTTTCATGTCCTTCACGTTCAACATTTTTCACTATCAGTAGGATTTTCTACTTGATTGTGTCATGAATTCCATGGTCCTCTCTCCCCAAACCTATGTCCAGGCTTCCAGAATGGAACGTGTTTTTACCGAGGTTTTTGATGGTTTCTTTGACATTTTGTCCACTTTTTGTTTATTTAAATCTACGCAAACTTTTCTCTGATGATTGAAAGTGACCGGTACGTTTTGCACGTGGAAATGTGTCCCAATCAGGAAGCATGTGATCTTACCATATTTGAGCATAAGTTTGCCATATTTGGTCATAATAGATTCCCAGGTTTATTCCGTTTATAACACTGAAGAACCTGATTTGCAAACCAGCTGAAAGCACTTGTTTGGCCTTGGCTGGACTGCGATTTATTGCGATGATTGCAAAGCCCGTTGGAGCCAAGCAACACCGCCTTTCAGTTTCACGCAAGGGTGCACTTAATGAGCAATTGATTTAGCCCCTCCAGGCAATAACATAAGCCAACATTTTTTCGAGTGATCGTATTTTCATGAATTTCGCAATCAATACATCCCCGTAAAAATGACAAACCGAAGAATAGAATATGAAAGGATTCATTGTGTGGTAATACATCAGATCCGACAACCGTAATTTCAGCACTAAATAACAAACCTCAGTGAATCTTGAAACTATGAATAATCTTGAGTGCACGGAAAGCAGTGTCCACCAAAGACGCAACAAGTTGTATTTTTGGATGTAAACAAAACTGGATTTCCCCATCAGGTAAGACATCGTACTCGGGATCGCGCTACATTGCGATTGTACTTGGCCCAAACACTGCCAAAAACTTGAAAAAATAGAATTTGGAGTCAATTACCTGACGAAAATTTTTTTTCATGACCAAATTATAGTTTTTCATACTTAGGCCTGCTTTTGTATGGAGAATAACATCAAAGGGACAAATCTCTTGCATGCACACGTGCATGTAACTGGAAAATTTTACATGCACAAGCAAAAAATCCACATGCATTCGTGCATTGGTGCACGTGGTAACTCGAGCCCTGCTCCCACATTGCCGACAATTTAGTTCCGCATTCAATAACAAAAGAATCCATAAAAATAATTGTCTTATTACATCTTTTGGGGGTATAGTACACTCTAGTTGAGTAGGAACATTGGAGGTTGCCAGTATTTTTTTGTACAGTTTTCACAGAATAGAAACAAATAGTAACGCAATGTCAGAGCCACTTTTAAAATCAGGAGATTTTATGAAATCAACGGTCACATGAGGCAAACGGCACACTACCAATTTTCTTATACCAAATATGCAATCTAAGTTTGCTTCTTTTAAAATTTGCTAGCTGCATACTCTAGACTACAAAAACGTAGCCTACTAAATAAAACAAATAATGGTAGGCCTAAATAAAAGAAATAATTAACAATTTAAAATGTAAATAACAGTGTTAACAATCAACGTGAAAAAAAAAAATGATTTAACATCAACAAACTGAAACCAATAAAGAAGCGATTCTAAATAACAAATAAAAATACGCCCAAAAATAAGATTAAACGAAATAAAAACAGATACGAACTAAAAACGAAGAGAATATTTAAAAAATCAAATAAAATGATGATTTAAAAAAAAATAAAAACAATCTAATTAAAACTAATACAGAGATAAAGGGGATGGCCCAATTTCAGGATATGAAGTTTTTCAATCTTGATAGATGGCCATCACTCCAAAACCCCAGCTGTAAATTTGTCGCGCAGATTTTCAATCCGGGTTGATTCGAGGGCTGAAAACGTGACGTTGTAACCCCATAGAGTACTCTGTAAAATTAATATGGTCGACCAAATTGGGTACATTTTCGCTCATAACTCCCAACAAAAACATCCTTTTCTCTAATATTTGCACAGGGTAAATTAGAAAAAGTAGCTTTCTTCTGATACCCAAATGTTGACCACTTCGGTAAAATCTGGGCTTCTGGGGACGAGGCTATTAGCGATCTGGCCCAGGACCTTTAAAAGTGACAAAAAAATTTTTAAAAATAATTCAAAAGTAATAAAAATATTAAAAAACTTGTTTTTGAATAATTACAAAAAACTACAAATATTTTAAAATAAAACATTGACAAAACAAATACAAGTATATTAATACTACTAAATACTTTCAAAAGTTAAACTAAGCAATAACAAAAATCTATAAAAAATAAAATGAATAATACATAAAAACAATGGTAACATAATTAAAAATACTACCCATATAAAAGAAATTTAAAATTAATATTTTTATTTTTTTTATATTTTTGATAAAAAAAATACTTGTAATCCATGTGTCGAAGTTTGGGAACCTCTTCGTGACTCACCTAAAATTTCCTAAATTCTCGCCCTTTTGCATATAAATTAAAATAACTAGAGAAGTATATACCCTACTCGTAAACTATAATTTTTGAAAGGAAATTGTCCCAGGTAATTTTATAAATGACATCATTTTTGCATTAGGGGCAACCACCTAGATTGGTATGGTTCAAAAGTAAAAGAGTAATTTTGACAAAAAAAGTATGCCATTTAAAAGTTCATATTTTCATTATGGTGTCCCCCTACTCATATTGCATCCATATTTGACGTCCTCAAGCTTAAACCTTTCCAAATATATATAGTTTGTGGGTGAGGTGGGTCTACCCACATCTTCATATCAAAATATCTCCGAACCAAATGTTCACTCGCACTTGAATACAATTTTCTAATATGGATGTTTACTATTTGTTTATGTTGTACTAAAAGTTATCTGTACTTAACTTAAATCAAGAAGTACACTGAAGACATTGGAAGATATTAACTTACATTTTCAAGTTGAAAAGTTTTTTAAGTCTCTGCCCATTGTCTGTTTTAAAGAGCAACAAATGTCTTCATGATCCATAGTTTGGAGAATGAAGAGAATTTTGAAGATGAATGTATCTTCGTTGATGGCATTACATCAATGCCTACATAAACTACTCTGGCTTGGACAAATATAGCTGTTTCTCTTTCAGGCTTGGAACAATATAGCTGTGCTCTTGTCAAACTGTATTTTCAACACCTTCTCTTGTTGTGTTTTTCATAATTGTAATAAGGTCCTACAACCACCTTGTCACCAAGTGCAAATGTGTAGTTAAAATCAGACGTCCTTGCTTTCCTCTCAGAAACAATGATTCCGTCGGATTCTACTTCAAACAATGGTAATCGTACAAATGACTGTCTCCTGGCTTGATTGCAACAAAGGATCCTTTGCACACTAAATTGTGCATATTAGACAGTTCTTCACTTAGTTTCTATCATGGGGATGATTCTTCTGAATGATACTTGAACCTCATCTTGTAACACGATACTTGGCATGAGATTCGATGATCTTTGTTTTACCTTGTTCTGCTGTGCTTTTTGTTGATGCGTAAATCATACGTAATTAGATTAAAATTAGAAAAATTTAATTGTGTGTACTTAATACATGTGGTAAAGAAATAAGAGAATAAATACTATGCCTATTCTACAACAAATTGGTCTAGAATTAACATGTAACGGCCTAGCACAATTTCACCGATCACATTGCATGTACCTCGTAGCTAATTAGTGTAATTTTTTTTAATTAAATTAAAATGTCATTTTAAATGCAGATTCAGAAGCCCCAATTTATCCTCTTTAAATTAGTACTACTATTTTCATGTTTTACATCCCTATATCCATGTTTAGCAGCTCTGAAAATAAGATAGTGAGTTTACACAATTTTCTATGGGCTCCGTTCCTGGGGCTCCGTGTCCCGGGGCTCCCCCCCCCTGGACTTGTGTTAACATAAAGTCATAAAATTAATTAGCTTTGACGTATGCGGTAGTTTTGGGTATCAAATTAAAGAAGATAAACAGGGCTTTACAATGCAACCAAAAAAACAGTCTAACCGAGGACAGCTTCCATATTTAAAATCCTAAAGAATATCAAATTTTGAAGGAAAATGTCACAAACCCACCAAAAATACAAAAACACAACAACAAACCAAAAAAGAAACCCTTTATTTTTTTTACTTTATTATGTTAGCAAATATATGTGGTAGATGCGTTTATAAACAGTTTTTAACCACTCAACTTTCAAATCCGACCTCTAGCTCAAACAAACATTAACAACAAACAAGAAATTTTTTTTTTTTTTTTTTTTTTTTTTTTTTTTTTTAATAATTATTTTGTTTTTTTTTTTTATTTATCCTAATCTCTCTGATACAGCCATCACATCACGGCTGCCGGGTCATTGGACATTCATACCGGCTGCCGGGTCACGTGACATTCCATACACGGCCGCCGGGCCGTGCAACTTTTTGCCGTGATGTATCCTCGTCATGAGGGCTTCACTACATACACCTGCCGGCAGCTAACAACCGAACGCTATCCTACCGTCGGCCGTGTATAAGTCTTTGCCTTCAGAATTACTTATGAAGAGTAAATTCAGGGGAAAGAATTTTAGTATTTCTGCCACACCGTGTTAATTCGGCAGCTTCAACGCCACGTGAATAACTGCATGTTGAGTATGTGGGTGTCAGAATACTGAATTCATTACCATAAACTCAGAATCAGCTTTCGTGTGAAAGCTTAAGGAGGGCCTCATTACTAAATGCTTTGCATGTCTATCATTATGTATCATAGTCTACAGTCATGGAGCATGAATCTGAATTTGTTATGGAACTGAATTCGGAACCCTTGCTAAACCAGTTTTTTACGATCTTACTTTCCCTCAATACAGTGTAACTAATATTAGTAAGGCAAGGAAAAGCACCTCTACATCCTTTATTATTCCACGAATTTTGAAACTTTCAAGATGCACTTTATATGAAGAAGAAAACAACGTATTTACACAAACTTGTAAGATGCGAAGACACACTTTCGGCGGGGTTTTTCTCAAGGAAAACAAGAAATCGCGCCGTCAGGGTCAATCGCTTCAGGCCTAATCATATACCTAAAAGGTCACGTCTATGGAAAGCTCAATGTGCAATAATCCGAAAACAAAAGCATGGCTTTTTCGCCGATGAACAATCGACCGAAAAATGTTTTTCGAGTGAAAGACATTTTTTCAGTGGTTTTTTCGGGTGAAAAACCAATATTTCGAGCGAAACAAGAAGTTTTCAGCGGAAAACTGTTTTTCGAGTGAAAAACAATGTTTTCGAGTGAAAAATAAACAATGTTTTAAGAGTGGAAAAAGGTTTGGGTTTTTACTGGAAAAAACTATGTGTATCTCGAACACCAGTGTTTTTCTGGAAAATCACTGTTTTCGACCGGAAAAAACATAGTTTATCGATAAAATTAGTTATTAAAAACCGGAAAAACAATGTTTTCTCGATAAACTCCAGTTTATCAAATCATAAAACCAATGTTTTGAATCGAAAACATTGTTTTTCGCTTCGAAAAACAATGTTTTTCAATGAGCGAAAAACACTGTTTTAAAACTTTATCATCAAAACTCATTGTTTATAGAAAAACTTTCTTTTTTGAAAACAGTTTGTTCGTGTGAAAAGGTGTTCTTGGGCACTTCTTGAAACCAAATAGGCTATTGCAAGAGATGGCACTTCGTGACAGTGAGGGAGGCTATAGAACCCTTAGGACCTTGAACCATAACACAGTCCCGATTATGGGAATTTTACACCCAAAAATTTGCAAAAGTCACCCAGGAACACAGGGGTGGGGATAATGTTGCAAACAAATCAAATGGTCAGCGAAACCACCGTATTTTCGGGAGAATCTCGGAGATACGAAGCGGCGAGAGGGAGAGAGAGAGAGCGAAGAGAGAGAGAGAGAGAGGAGAAGAGAAATAAAAAAAGTAAAAAAAAACTCTCTATCTCTCTCTCTTCTCTTCTCTCTCCCTCCCTCCCCCCCCCCCCCGCAGCTCTTCTCTCTCCAACCAAAGACCCCTATTTGGAGGGAAATGGAAGTACAGACTTTTTCTATCGATATATTTTAGTGTATTATAACCCTAAGCCAATAATTTTTTGAAGGTGTGTGCAAATTTTGCCCCAGAGAGTGGCATCCAATATGGCTGCTTCATGTCCAAAAATTCACTAAAAAGACCTTAAGTATTTGTGATAGAGGACAATTTTTGACTGGGTGTTCTCCGGGTTTGTGTTAAGCACGATGAAGTGTTAATTAAATGTGATTTGATCATATACATTGCCACAAAAATCCAATATGGCCTGACTCAAAAGCAATAGGCGCCCACTCGGAATCATTAAAATGACCTTAATTCCTCAATATTATACATATTTATGATATACAGAAATTAATGCTGAATACATAAATTGTTCTGCAGGTGTCCAAAAGCTGTTACAATTGAACACAATCTGCAAGAATTATTTTAAAAACTCTAGAATGCATTTCGAAAGCATCCAGGCACGTCAAGTGCTCTCCATATATTGCAGTGTAGAGGCTTGTATCTAGTGTCTATATGAATGTTTTATGCTTTACACTTATGAGATATATGTATTTGGTTACTAGAAACCCTTAATTGGCATTTCTCTGTAATCGACATTTTTATATTCAAGATGGCAGCCAATATAGCCACCTTTAAAGATATTTAAAACCTATATTATATCTTTATCATATGTAGTTACATCAACTATAACTATTATTATAAAGGTGTAAATGAAGGTATGGGATAAGTATTTGACAATTTGACATCCTTATCTGGCATTTTTGTTTCGTTAACATGCAAAAAATGTCAAGATAGGGGCCAATATGGCTGTCTTTTTACCTTCTTTAAAACCTATAAATTACGATAATCTGTATTGTATTTAGTTATAGCATCCAAAATGATTATTAAAGTTTATATTAAAGTATGAGAGCTATGTCTTTGAACATTACAAACTAGCATCTTGTATGTTTGTTTTGACAAATGCTTAAAATTCAAAATGGCGGCCAATATATTATGAATATATGACAATTTGTAGGTTTTAAAGATCTTAAAAGCAGTCATATTAGCTGCCATCATGATTGGTAAGCATGTTAACAAACTGGAAATGCTACATATGAGTTCCTACTGGGTATAGAGCCCAGAATTATGCCTCTATCACAAATACTTTATGAGTCAATTAATTGGATGATTTCGAGGCATATTGGATTTCGGGGTGGCCATATTGGATTTGATGGTAATGTTGTGATCAAATCCCATCAAGAACCTGTCCAGTAGATTCCTCGTGTTTTAAAACCTGGATA
The DNA here is from genome assembly GCA_023653785.1 of Ophioderma brevispina. Taxonomy (NCBI): domain Eukaryota; kingdom Metazoa; phylum Echinodermata; class Ophiuroidea; order Amphilepidida; family Ophiodermatidae; genus Ophioderma; species Ophioderma brevispina. Next base: position 36,714 of record JAMKCH010003387.1, on the reverse strand, counting down.
TAGAACATAAAATTATGGCCATTTGAATGAATTGAATGAATTTGAGAGTGGTAGCGGCCATATTGGATTTCTAGAAAATGCCACTGCACGAAATTTTGCACACCCTCCAGAAATTATTGGCTTAGGTCCCTATAAACAAAAATCAATCGATAGAAAAAGTCTGTACTCCATTTCCACCCTGCGCCCACGATTCCTCCTGACCATGCTGACTAGGGAGGGGAGCTGAGGCACTGATACCGGGGGTTCCTAACACTATGATCATTGATGATGTACACGAAAAAAGTAGGATAACTTTTTGCGTACTTTGTAATTATTTCCTTGTTTTTAGCTTAGATTATGCGGACTATAATACTTTTCGAACATTTTGGTCTGTTAACCCCAAATAGCCAGGTTAGAGAGAGATCGAGATTGGAGACGAATGAGGGAATCATTTAGGTACTTCTAGGCCAGCATTAAGAAGTGATAAATTGAGTAAATCTAACGACTTACATGTGCTCAAATGAATCAGGGAATTCCAAACATGTTCATCTACATTGCTAGCCGTGGAAAAAAAGATGGTCATCATTTAGGGCAATAGTAATTGTCTGGTAATTTTTTCACCGTTTTCTTCTCGTGTTTCACATATGTTCCAAAAAGTATATTTCTTCATAATATAATGACTAAAACAAGGTTAAGAATATATATGCCGAAGTAGCAAAAAATGCCACTTATGGAGGGAACGTTCTTCTGAAGACACCCTCGTATTGTTTGTGAACCTTATGACAATTGAAAAATACGGGGTATAGTAAGTCTAGCACTTCCAACCCAGGGGTATTGGGTTGCAGAGACTCCAAAAATGGTCTTTGATGGAGAAGACACCAAATTGCCCCCTAATAATAGGGTGAAAAAAATTGCAAATGTTCCAAAAAGGGATCTTTTGGGTGAAGTTTTTGTAAAAATTCTTTTAAAAAATAGAGTCTTTGGGTATTCCACCAAACTATTGGGTCTTTGGGTGACAGTAATAAATTTTCAAAATAATTGGGTCTTCAGAATGATTTTTTTTTTAGAAACCACTTTCCCAAGGGAATTTTTTTGTACGAAATTTATATCCACATTGCAGGACATAAACAAACCCCATCAGCAATAAAAAATTGAAATTTGTTATTTGGGCTGCAAATTAGGGGCAAAACATTGTTTTCAAACAAGCGAAAATGGGCACAAAGACGGTTAAAATTCTCAATGAGGGTGAAAAATGGACGTCCCTTGCGCTTACACAAACTTTTTGAAAACTTATTTTATGGTTGCTATCTACTCTAGAAGACCAAATTTACATATATTTAACAAAAACTTTAAGTTTTAGAATCCTTTATTTTTTAATGGGGTGAAAATGCATATTTCCATAGACTTTGTACAGATAACGGTTTTAGGCCAACGTTCCACAAGAAATTGTTTTGTTTTTCACAGCACAAAAGGGTTAATTATTTTTAATGTTACTATTAATTGTTATATATGTAAGTGTGAAACATATATCAGCAAAAAAAAATTTGCTTTGGTTCTTTGATTTTTAAATGTTCTCATGTTGACTTCCGTTAGTGCCCAATGGGGGGGTTCCATTGACCCTCACTAATTAACTCATTAACGGCTGGCCGATTTTAATTTTTTTTGGTATGAAAAAAGCGCTTAAAAGTCACAATTACCAAAAAATTCGTCGCAAAACCCCAAGCTCGTAAAGCGGGCAGCGTGAAAACAAATTTCGAGGGTCCCTAGGAATCCCCCCCCCCCTTGTCACTTAAGTGAATATAGCTATAACGTTACATAAGAAAGAAGAACTCCAAAATGGCTCCTTATATAGTGTTTACAGAACAGTTTCATAATGTTTGTACGAAACACTTTACGGTTTTAAAAAAAATGTTTTAATAACGTACGCAAAATACTCACAAAACAAGACTTATATTGACGCCAAACCCACATGGAACGTTCCCATAACGTTTCAATATAACTGAACGATTGAAAATACATTAAAAACCTACTTTGCAATTATATTAAAATATAAAATTTTGATATATTTTTGACATTTGGTATAACATACTAAATCTAATTAGAAAATCTACCAACAGAAGCAGTGAAAAGGGTTATACTCCCTGGGTCACCATATTAAAGTGTCAGATGGAAAAAGTAACTCAATCGTTTCATCACGTTTCAACGATTTCAAAAAGTATTGTTACCTCAATCTGCTGGCTGTAGTTCAATAGTTTCAAGGTCACATGGGAGAACATTTCGAATCATTTGGACTATTTTAAAATGGTGTCAATTATTGATCTAGTTGTACATTATAACATAGGCCTACACATAGGTCTATAACATTTTGTTATTTAATTTAGAACGCAACATTAGCCAGCCTACGTATGGGCCTATGGGAGCTAGGTTACAAGCCAAAAGTATGAAAGTCACAAATGAACTTTCAAACTTGGCAATCTGGATAACCTTTTCCTTTGATCATGTTGATTGCATTGCCCTGAACAATTTGAAAACAAGCAAGGTTTAACAACATCGATCCATTTTGTAATTTTAACCCCAGACGACCTTTAACTGTGAACATCCCATTGTATCAAACTATAAGACATAGGAGCAATAGCTAAAAATGGTATATATTTAACACGGCTTGAACAATTTTAATTTTTACCCCGTACAAATTTCCCTTATTTCTCCACTTTCTATCGTAGAAATTTTCTTAGATTTTTACTATGTTATTCCTGACATCCAATACTACAAAGCCGTAATAAACCCTAGCTTTTGTTGCAATTATTTTTGAGTCAAAACCTAATTTCCTCTGTCTAAAACGGTACTTTCGTGCAACGTTTAGGAAAGGCTTTCGGTTAGTTGGGTTGGGCATTATGCTATAATTAGCAAACTTGTTGTAGGAATTATGGAAATTACAGTTGGCACACCCAGTAAATTATTTTCATTTATGAGCTAATTAAATAATGCCCACCCAGAAGTGGAGGATTGTAGGCTTGTGGTGTGGTTTCTGTACAGTCCTTCAGTTTTTTAGACTGATGGGAAGTCCGAATGTCTTAATCTAAAGCTTAATTGGGACCAATGACAGTGAATGATCAATAATCTGTCACCAAATCTACGCTTGTTACGAGATATAAACGAGCCGCGTACAAACAGAGCGGAACATATAGTCTCAGTCCCTCCCTGCCCAAAATACGTTTTTATGAGGGCGACGCCTACATATTGCTTTTGTCATCGAGTCGAGTTGTCTTATATGGGTGCGTTTGGTTTACGTTTACTTATTTGTTTAAGCGTTTAGGCACTAGAAAATGTCACGACTTTTTAGGGATGAAAGGGAAACGGGGGTAAGAAGGGAAAGGTATATGATTTAGATTTATATGCAATATATCGGAAATCTGAATAAAAATTTCCCAAAACATTGGAAATCTAAGTGATTTTCGAGAGATCTTGTAGCAGAGAATGTGTTTTTGAAGAGGAATAATCTGCGTGAGTTGTTTGAGCTCCGTGTGTACTATTTACCGGGGATGAGTTCAACCACTTTTGTAGGGTATGGTATTTTTGATTCGTGGAAACGTCCGAGCATCGGGCAGAGTCTCGGTTTTGACTTCTTTTACTGTTGTAAATATATTATAGCCTGTAAATAATATAAGGGGATATAGGAGGATTTGCAATGGAGAATACGTATGATCTTTTGAAGAAGTTATCTTTGCTTGGTTGCCCCCGAAAGTTAAATGGAAAAAAATCGCCACATCTAACGTCATAGCTCGTTTGCGGGATGTCCACGCGTGGAAAAATCGAGTAATGAAATTCCAATCCCATTAATGTCAAATTGTACAAATACAGCTGGTTATATAATTAAAAGCCTTACTTACATTTTTAGTTTTAACCAACACAATTTCTTGCAGCATAGAGGAACATCGATTAAATACACACCATTTCCTCTAATTTTGCACGTTAATAGTTTCTGCAGTTGAGCTTCTTTAAAAAAAAATATATTACCAGAGCCAAACGTCAAGACCGATTGAAAAAAAAATTCAAGAGAATTGCCAAAACAACTAAATCTTTATTCAAAAATTTAAAAGTTTATTCAAGCTATACTCAAAAAATCGTTAACTTACACAAAACAGCACAAGTTAGAAAGAATTCAAAGACAGGAAGCCAGATTTTGTAAAATGAATACAGCAGAGAAGTGTTACTGTTACAAAATATGGAAGAGCTGAAATGGGAACCCTTGAGATCCGCGTAAAACAAGAGTATCACATGGCTTTACAAGATCATACATGGGTTAGTAGACATATCATTTGCCGAACATCTTGTCTACCAGACAAGGACAGGAACTGGGGCCACGACCAGAAATTAAGACAAATAAGCTACAGAACAAATCGCTACGGTGGAACATTTTTCCAAAAAACATCCGCAATGGAATAGACTGCCGGCCATAGTTGTGAATAATGCTTCGCTGGAGGTGTTCAAGGGGGCCACCTCATCATTCCTCAGTAAATATTAATTCTTTCATTGGAAGTCACAGCCATCCACCATAGCAGTGCTCTATAGTCAAAGTTGGCGTTGTTGCCTCATATGGAGGAGTTCTACCGACGACGACAGATACAGATACAGAGAGAACAATGTTATGCTATTGCAACACATTAATGGTCTTTGATAGTTCTCTGCAATAAAATAGTTCAGTATGCCCTTTTAATTTGAATGAAGATTTATGATATAAATCACAAATAGCTTTCAATTCCCTAACTACACCTCTACACAGGTAGAAATTTTCGTAAATATATGTGTACTGTTTTAATAAACATGGTAAATGTTTTTAAATTTACAGATTTATATTATATAATTTATATTTCTTTGCTGTCATTTTTATCGATTTTTCTTTGCTGTCATTTTTATCGATTTTTTAAACCTGAAAAATGCCAGTAGGAAACCGTAAATTTATAAACGCGAAAATCTTATAATATGATTTATTTTGTCATTCTTCCATCGTTTTTACTGCAAAGTATAATTTTGCCCTTGTCCAGTTATGCAGAACATTTTCTGTAATAAACGTTTATTTCACGTTCAAAATAAGGAAAAGTCTGTGAAATTATGGTATTTAATCGTCAGTCATGTAAGTTACAGTGATTTCCTCACACCAAAGATACTCTATCGATTATCTGTGGTATAACTACACGAAACTTAAAGGGACAAATGATATTAAAAATATCATACATAATGAAATGGATCCTTACTGAATCATTCCACAAATCTGAAAACAATTGGATGTTTACATGCTGAAAAAACAGTAAAGACAAATGAGAGCACCATCTATAGAAATCTTGCGTCGGCTTTTTGCAAGATTGACATATCCTTTCATTTCAAGATTCTAAGATTTATGGTTTCTTCTCAATTTACTTGTAGCCTAAAACAAGGAACAGCACAGCGTGCATGTGAAAATTGAATCGAACTATTTATGCTTTTAAGTTACATACTTGGTGCTATCGGATCTAAACAATATAACGATTGAAATCAAGAGACTTCCCAAATAGACAGGTCAGGTAATTACCGTCTTCGTTACAAATAAGCCACTTTATCGAGTGATGGTAAACATAATATGGACATAATTTGTTTTGGACCATGAAGTTCTGTTAAAATTCATGCCACGATTAGGAGGGATGCTTTGTTGGATTTATTGGTGTATCTCTGAGATTGGTTGTTGAAGGCAGTCTTCAAGACATCCTAGAGAGTGTTGATAGTCACGAAGACCTGAATCTTAATGTTGGAAAACAGAGCTGCATCCAGCAGAATAAAAAAAATGGTTTAACCACTAATCTGAACATGATTTTGCTCGGGCTAAACGAAAGGCTGATGGACATCTTTCGGCTGCAATTTCAATGATCCCTACTTTGTTGCTGCTTCGTATCAATTATGCATGATGCAGGGTGTATTTACTAATTGGAATGGCCGTCCTATGATTTACTTAAAACATCTATGCAAAATGTAGATTGATAATTTGCTTCAGCCGGTTTTATGGAATTGGATATGGTCTCAGGCTGACATGTTCGTTCATGGAGACCACTTTCATACTATACGATCATGGACCAGGATTAATTGAAAAATGGACCTAAAAGAGACTGATGACTATAAAATGATATGATTAAATATTCATATTTTCAGTAGGCTGAAAGGCTCCACATGGAAGAAATGTCATTAGGACCAGAAATCAGCAATAAAGGACTGGGAAAATATGAAAGAAGCCCCAAACAGTCATGATCCAATAATGCTGATGATTTACTTGATTTATATCAATTGCTGGTAGAATGATCCTTATTAAGTCCAGTCACTCTGACGAATCATGTGCTATTGCACGTATAATTGAATGGATATGAGGACATGTTTCCGATGGTTTTACAGTACCATATCAACCAGATATTGACCATACCTCAAGCAGATGCAAGTTGCACATCGGAACGGGAACCCGTTTCTTATATTACAAGAGGCTCATCTTTTCCATAATGTTCAGGTTTAGGCATGGCCCTTATACAAGTCACCGAAGAAATCTATATGAGTTAGCAAAACCACTAACCAGCTTCCATGTTATAAAGATAACAAAGAGCAAGTCCACATGAGAAAAGCTACAAATTGAGCAGTTGCCAAAAGACTCCTGACTAAGCCAAAGCCATATATGCCATCTTTGGATCATTCCTTGGGTCAGCAAATTGAGACATTAGATAAAACTCTGTGAGCGCGGTTTTCTCATGTACATCCAAAAAAAAGCTTAGCAATTTAGAAGTCCTCCTGATACTTTGGAGTCCAATGCTTTATAGTAATGTCCCCTGATACTTGAAGGAGTTCGGCTGCACCAGATGCACAACAAGAACTGGTCACACTGAAATCGGGTCAGTAGTAGCACAAGCGTCAGCCTAAATAGCCCTCTTCCAACAAGCAGTCCGCTCGTAATAACAGAAAGACAAAGTAGCAGTTTATCCGCCTTTTTGTCAACCTTTGGATCGTATGAAGGATCGTTTGGTTCTTTCAAAAGAAAAGTGCACTGCGTACATTGACCTGTGGGGTGTTGTCAGGACTTCATTATCTCCACGAAGTCACTAATAGCAGAGCTATTTCATCAACATTTTATTCATTATCAATCAAGGATGAGAATATCACGTTATATAGAAACACTGATGCGTTCCTTCCTGATCACTAGGATTGCAACCAATCTTACCTGTACTCGCATGGAAGGTACTAGTTGCCCGCGTGCACAATAGATATTGATTGCAAAGCCGCAAAGAAGCATGCAGATATGGTACCGCAACTTCTGGCTGCTCATGCCTTGTCTAGAAGAAACACTGTGGAATTAGAAGGGCAACCATTCCTCAAATGACTTCTAAAGGGTCATATAAGTTAGGTAGGTGCCATGTGGTATGGAACAAGTCACTGAAGCCATATTGTACATAAGGCAGTTGCCATTTTGGTAGCAATTTGGGATCAAAGTGAAATTGAAGGCTTAAATGTACCAAATTAAATTAGCTAACATCTAAAAACCTATTCAAAGTTACTATAAACTTCACTATATCTACTTCGAAGCTGAGGTAAGCCTAGTATTTGTTGTAGTTGCAATTTGGGCAGCCATCTTGGATTTTATGGTAAATGAAGACTACCGTGCTTTAAAGAAGTAAAACAATTTTAATTCTTTTGACGAAAAAAAATATCTTCAGAACTGCGATAATTGCTACGTGGCTTCCATCTTTTTGCAGCCATCTTCTATAAGATTTCCGGTTAACAAAGACTCCAATGCTTTAAAGAAGCACAGATTTAAACTCCTTGACCCCCAAAAACCTATATGAACTACTAGTTCACATCAATCTCAGGTCTAGCTGTTGAGGCTTAACTCTGTGCTGGTTCATTTTGGCAGCCATCTTTGATTCATATGCCCATGTCTGCCGTACTGAACCTACAACTATTGGATTATTGATGCCCAGTCCCAGTTGGAAATACGACACATACATTCGGAATATGTTACCTATGACAAAATGGAATGCCCTTTGCATTACTGAGACCTGGTTGAGGAAACTTACCCAGTTGTCATAGGCGAACTTAAACCACCTGGTTACGCCTTCTAAATGTGCCCCGGGCTCGGATTAAGGTTTGACATCATGGTGGTATTGTCCATCTATCAATACTCCCGTTTGGCCTTGGTCTTGTAACTGGCCTTGATCTTCCTGAGATACGTTCTTTTGAGTACACGATTGTCTCCAATGCAGTACATACCCTTTACATTGTACAGTGTACATACCATATATCCATCTAAAAAGATGGTTACTGTCCCAATGTTCCTTGAAGAGTTTTTACAATTTCTGGACATGTCAATCTCCTACCTGGGAAAGTCTGCTAGTATGTACTTTTAAATGTCATTTTTATGTTCCTTTCTTCTGTTGGTTATGGCACAGCATTGCAACGAACCCACTCATCGTTGTGGACATATCCTAGATTTGATTATAACTAGAGAGTGTGACCATCTTGTTAAAGATGTCTCTGTTGATTCTGGTTCGTTTTACTAGGATCATTACAAGTTCGTTGCATTCTCAATTTGTCTAAACCTACGAATCCAACAGTTACTCATACCTTTCGCAAGTACAGGGAAATTGATCACATAACCTTTTCTTGTGCCCTACAATCTAGGATGTCTTCCATCATTAGTCATGATTATTCCAATGCCAGTCAACTCCTTGAAACTTTTGATATTTTATTGCTTGGGAAGGTATTGACAATATGCCCCTCCATGAAGACAGAGAACTGTTAAAACATCGCCCTGGCTGTTAATGGTGAACACAGTTTTGAATTGTGCGTAGTAAGAGTGGCGTTTGCAGAGGACATGGCCGCAAGAGTCACTGCAGAAGACCTTTCACTCTATTGCTGCCAAGAAACAGTTTAGAGTGGGAGACGTGGTCATCAAAACTGTATATTTCAAAGACAAAACTTAAGACGTGCACTAAGGAACATGTATCATATGCTTAAATGAACTCTTGAACAAAAATGGCAAGTTGTTTTTCCTTAGGAAAGGTCAACAAAATTCGTGGTGAACGGATCTTGACATTCTTGGTACAAATAATGCAATGTGTCTGTCGACATCACATGTGTTTCCATGTTATCCTCAGTGAATTCCAAACACGGTGTCTGAGGCTGCAATGCTAACTATTGTAAACAAGTGTCCTAAAAAGTCATGTTCTTTAGATATTCTGCCAACATGGCGTTTAAACAACATATTTCTGAACTATTACCATGTCTAACCCGCATAGTAAATATGTCCTTTAATCTGCAGGTTCTTTTCCCAGGCAACTTCGTCAGGCATAATTACACCTGTGTTGAAAAAACCTCCGCTTGATACGAATATGTTGAGCAATTATAGACATGTTGCTAACTTGCCTCTCATTTCTAAATTGATTGAGAAATGTGGCACTTTCACAGATACTTGATCATGTTAAAAAACTGACTTTCAGACCATTGCAGTACTCATTAAAGCACTGCACAGTACTGAGACTGCATTAGCCTATGTTCATAGTGATTCCACATGCTATTTGATAATCAAGAAGGGGCCATTTTCCTGATATATGTCTCCGCAGCGTTTGACACTGGGTGACACTGATATACTGTTGAGCCGAATAGACCATGAGTTCGGCCTCATAGGATTGTCTGTGCGTTGACTGTTTTCATCTTATACCGATAAGGAATAGATCCTGCGTATTTCTGTCTGCGGTAAATACTCTGACAATATACACCTAAGAATGTCTACCTCAAGGTCTGTAATTGGGCCCTTGGGTTTTTGATTTTACACACACTATTGGTCGTATCCTCCGTCCCACGGTGTGAAATACCACATTTATGCTGATGACATCCATGATTATCTGGAAGTCGATCCCCTAATTCCAGGAGATACTGTGTGTGCCTGTTACAACTCCACGTGCGGTCCCGCTGATGTTGCCCATTGGTGATTGAGAATAAGCTGAAATTAATCCTGACAAACAGATTTTTTTATAGCTTCATCAGTCCACCCATGAAACTACTTCATATGTCGAGCTTTCAGCTGGATGCTGTTCGCTATTTGTCCATCTGATAATGTTCACAATTTGGGCGTTATTTTTGACAACCAATGTCAATGTCTAAATTTGTCCAGCGTTGCTAAATCTGTTAACTGGCAAATTAGAAACCTTTATATAGAATACTAGATTCCTAAATTTTGATAATGTGCTAATGTGTTAGATCATTATTTTGTCTCGCTTAACTAATTACTCTGTTGCGCAATGGAAGTACTCGAACCCTCAGAAGAACCTCAACATACTCCAAAAGCTTCAAAGCAAGTGTGCTCGTCTCATTCCGGTATCCTAGATTTACTCACACACCCCTCTGTTAAGGAACTTCACTGGCTAGTATATCTGATCGTATTAAATTCAAGACTCTTTATATGTTTTAAAGGCACTGAACGTGTCTTTGTCCCAGACATAGTGAATGTCTGGTGTCCGTGAGATCACGTCTGGGTCTTTTTACCACGAACCACTCGTTCTAGCCACCATGGTGACAGGGCCTTTATAGTGCTGACCCCAAAGCTATGGAACCAAATTCATATCAACCATTCGTATGCCAGTACTGTTGAAAATTTTTGAAGTCAATGCTCAAACTCAACCTCTTTTCAGTCATTACTCATAAAGGCGCTTTGTATCTATGTGAAAGGCGCCTTTCAAAATATAAGTCATGTATGTTGTGTTAGTTATTTTGGGTATAAGATAAAGAAAATAAAAAAGAAAAACAAAATTAAACAAAAACTCTTTTGAACCTTTCGCTGCCTGGTGATTAATTGTTTGTAATCGGCACATGGTAAATGCTGGTTATGTTATTTTAGAATTAAAATCAATTCTAAGATTTAAAAAAAAAAGGGGGGTAAATAAGTAAATGTGTTGTAATATTAATCACTCGGACTCAATAGTGATGTAGTATCAATTGCTGCATGTCTGATGTTTTTTAAATAAATAATGAACTGCAACTTTAGGTGAGTTTAACCAACCACAATTTCTTGCAGCCACAGAGAAACATTACACACCTTTCTATACGATTGCACGTCATACTAAAAAAAATATTTGGTTTCCAATTTAATTCTCTACCTCTATGCCAAATTTGATACTTTTATAACAAATATGCAAAATTTTACCATTATCTGCTTAAACTAACATTACAATGCTGTGGTAAATCTGACCAACTTTTGGGACAAAATGAGAAAACGGGCAACTTCGGGCAAGTTTGGTGTCATTGTTTAGATAAGGCATTTTCTTCCCAATTCAGAGTCAGATTGTCTCCAAAGATCATACTTTAAGAAATACGGCCGTACAAACATCCAAGTTGTCAAAACTAGAAATCAAGGTTCACTCATTCTTAGGAGCATATGCTATCTCCATTTTTTGGACTGAAATACTCAGATTTCGGCTGTTAATCGACTCAATTCTTTGTTTTCGTCTCCACATGTAACCAAACACTGCGCATCGGGGATATACCTTTCTGCGCACAGGTACATCTGGTTAAACTGAGCGTGTCCCGCTTATGTCGGCGATGATTTCATTTTTTTTGGTTTTGGGGGGAACATGAAAGAGTCTCCCTGCCGAGTAGTGGCCTTTGTTGGTCTAGGCTTGTACAATGAGTGCCAAGTGATATAATTGCGATAATCGGCGTTGCGTAATTCAATTAGGGAAGAGCTTTCTCCTTTCTATCATACATCCATGATCAGGAACATAATGAATAATTATCAGCGTGTAATTCGACTGCGCTTCTTCACCCAAATCCGATTGGTGAAGTAAGTATTTGAAATAATGCTATCGCTACGCTCCATTGTAATCATGGCATTATATGAAAGCTAAATATTATTGAGTGGTAAACTCGTCGATAATTTCAATTTCAATACTACATTGTATATACTTTACACCTTCTCTCCAATGGTTGCTGCTTTTTGTTAGTCAACCCAGTGTTGTGCAAAGGTCATAGAAATACAATATTTCTAGTTTAAATATTTAAAATCATCCCAAACTATAGCAGGAAAGAGTTAGTATATTGTATTTATGTTGTGATGGTGTATAAAATAATGCTTCATGTGGTTTATGACAGATAAGGCATGAGTGAAGTGCATTCGGGGATATAATTTTATGGTTGGACCGCATTATAAAGTTAATATATGGATAAGCGGGGCCACTGAACAACCCGTGACTAAATACTTAAATTTAATCAAATCCTCGGACTTATGATCTCAGGGTCTCAGGTTCGAATCCCCGCTCGGGCGTTGCTTCCAATTTAATACAAGGCCCTAGAGTAATTCTGTTGTCTACGAAATCAACCACTATGATTGACTTTCCAGACGTTAAAATGTTTCAAAAATGTAATTGGTCATACCAGCTTGGCGTTAATGTAGCTTGAATGGCTATCATGCCGAGTTCCCAATGGAAGTTACAGAAAAAGAAATACGCTAAAAAATTTTGCGTGTGGAAGCTGCTTGTACTCTCGAAAGTAGGCCCTCTTAAAGGGGAAGTAATGATAAATCAATGCTGTTAATACTGAAAATCGATATACTCTATGTTTACAACATGGTTATTATAAGTTCTTTCCTAGTGGTAAATAGCAACATCTGCCTATTCTGCAAGGTTTAACTCTATTTTGAGATGGTGGTTGCGTTAACTGCAATAGTTGGTTGATTTGTTGCTGACCCCCACTGCAGGAGCGTTCATTGCGAACATAAGCTTCGATAAACGCTTGCAAAAGGGCTGCTCTGTATTCACCTACTACGATGAATTAACAAATGACGGACTGTACCATAGAGTTAAAATGACATGCAAACTTTGGGCGATGGTAAAAAAGGGAACAGGCCTTCTTTATTCAAATAATCATTGCTGAAGAAATACCCGAAGATCTCTACAAGAGAGAGCGCTCGATATGGCATTTGACATAGGAAGAAGATCAGCGCGTTGATGATAACAACAACGCAACACGGTTCCGAACTCCTTCATATTTTTAGACGCCACCACTTCCAGCTTCTCTTCGGCCACTCAACGCAAAATAATTAGTGTAGAGAATTCCGTTACAAACAAACGGAATAATAGGTATCGTACAAAGAAACCCGATTAACCAAGCAAGTATAATAGATTAAGGTCCGGTTTTACATTCATAACCCTATGTTGTATAGGGTGTACGATAGCAAAATGACGTTCGAAAGCAATCAGTTGTTGTAAAAGTCCGAGGTGAGCGCAATACCACAAGTTCACGGTGAGAACAAAAAATGTGCATCCTGCAGACGATTTCACGGGTAAATTGAAGAATGGCGCGAAAACGCAGTATAGAAATATCCCAGTAGTTGAAACAAACAAGATAACCCAAATCTGCGACGGCTACATTTGCTAGATACGCATTCAAGGAGGTTTTCATCTGTGGCAGTCGCAAAAGAGTGACGATTAAAGCAAGATTACCAAAAGTACACTGTTAAAAAAAACTTGTAAAAAATCAGCATTTGACTGGCAGCTGGGACTCACTACATACAGAACGTAAAATAACTGGGAGCCGTAAAATACGAACCATTGCAGGAACGTAAATACGGCGTAAAATCTCAGCCTCACCGTTATTGTTGGTTTTTTTTTTTTACTTGCTAACAAGGATTAAGATTTAAAACGTTATACAATCTTCTGCACCAAATTTTAACGTTGGCATCATACAAACGTTGGATTACGTACACGTGTGTAAAAAAAAGTTATATTCAGGCAAACAATGAGAAAAAAGGCAATAAAACAAAGGAAAACGTGAAGAAAATTATAGAAATTTTAAAAAGCTTTACACTTTGTTTTATGGTAATGGTACACAGCTATGTCACCAATTACTTAATCATCATATGAATAAACTTAATACATACCTTACACAGATTCCGAAACCGGGGCCTTATGATTACAAGTCCAAAACCTTATCCACTACACTACATGACTTTAATGATAGTAAATGCTAAAATCAAATATATAGGCCTATATTTGCTTGTGTACTACTTTTTCAAATTAAACTAAATATAATACAAACATGAGGAAAGATTTTTTAAAACTATTTTTAAAAATGATAGTGAAGACAAGATTTTTGTTGTGTTTTAACTGACGTTTTACTTACTTACGACGTTATTTAACCCATTTTATGGTAAAACAATTTCATAGTTCGTATTCTTACATTAAAAATCATTAATTTAACCAAAGAACGTAAATTAACGGAAAATATAATAACGGTCACGTATAAATACTACCTTTTTTTCAAATGTTAGTATTTATTTTGTAGCCACGTTTTTACATTGTTCTTTCTGCCTTCCCGCTTCCGTTTTGGACTCCAAATCACTTTCCCTGAACACAGAAAAGTTGAATTGCTATGTCTTCATAAGTTTTGGACCCTAAGTTACACAAATTGTTTTAAACCATGCATGCATCCATGGCCTAACCCATCATGAATCTTATAGGCCTTGTGTTTAGCATCCTGGCTTAGAAATAGAATGTCCTTTAAAACCAATCAGTTGACAAGAAACTATCTATCGTATATAAAACAAAATAATTGACTGCTTTTTATTCGGAGCATTGTTGAAACTATAAGCCCTCGGTGGATCTCGAAACCATACTATGCCCCCTCGGCTTACGCCTCGCGGCATAGTAATTGTTTTCGAGATCACCTTGGCCTATAGTTTCAACCATGCCCCTCATAGCAGTCAATAGTTGTATACTACTAACATCAATGTGTACAAACACCCAACTGTCCATCGGCGCAACGTGTTTCAAAACACACGATGCCTTTTCCGCATATTACCTATAGAAAATAAGAGTGCTCTCGAAGCAAAAGCAAGGGTTTGGTGGTCATACCGGATCTGGATAAAATTAGAAGATCAGCACAATATCTTTACATATTGAATATACCAGCCATAAGAATTACAAACACCACGACCTGAAAGCCTCGTTGTGGTCGACCCAAAAGATAAAGCCCAAACTCTGCTAACAGCTAAAACGCCCGCTAAAACGACAGGTTCTGAACATGAAGCTCATCATTGATTGCCTGTTTTTTTAACTTGATCATATTTTAATATTCTGTGCATAACCAATCAGATACGAAATTGTAACATCGCGTAAATGTCTTGAAAATTTATCTCGCTATAGCACTAAGATTATCCGACTCCTCACAAAATGATGAACATTCCTTAATTGCGACAACCAACGGTTAACAAGTCAGTGACGCCAGTGTCAGCAACCCGAGGTTCAGCACCAAATTCTCCCCTTGCCAAATTCTATATCTAACTTCTGGTAAACTACACTTTTACTCTGGCCATAACAAGAAGAAGGACAATTATATACTTTGATATAGACAAACTATAACATTAGTATTACAAGCACAGGTGGCGGCCTGCCAGAGAAGCAACGCTATTGTTAATATAACAACGATAATTCCGTACCACAAAAGAAAAATCCAGAGTGGATCATCTGAAACAAAATTCAAGGGTTGGTGATAATTCCTTACATGTATGTTATCTGGATAATCGAAGTAAATTAGAATAATAAGCAGAATAAACCGTTACATAACGTAAGTGACCAAGTGTTTTTTTTACTCTCGTTAATGCGGGGACAGACGGAACCTCCTCAGAAACAACTTTCCGGAATGAATTTTTTTGCACGAAACTTATACAAAATGTGAAGGTCTCTAGGCACGCAAATCAGCATCAAATTGGCAAAAAGGATGAAATGCCAATTAAACTTTTAAATGCAATTCAAAATCATTTGAAAAAAATTAACTTAGTGTTAATTAACTAGTGTTAATGATATTGCACACCAAAGAGTTTCCCCACAACACTACTATAAAGTTGTGGTGTCCACCCAAAAGATAACACCTGACGTCCATAAAGTGAACAAACATAATTTAATGAAGGAGGGTACAAACAAGCTACAAAAATACATACATCGCAAATGGTATTGAAGCGCCAGCCTTACCCCATATCCATTTCATATGTGACCCCCGGATGTACCAGTTAAATTTGCTGAGCAGTACCAAAAACCCCTGAAACGTGAACAACACCTATTTAGATTGCACATGTCCAAGATGGTGCTATGCATCAGCTCATCGACCATCGATATTGAATCCGGGGGGGGGGACAAAGTTTATTCAAATGTGGATATATATGATGCGTGAACATTGACTTCCGAATGCACCCTAAACAAGTATTTCCCCCGACAAAAACCATACCCTAATCAAGCATTTTTGTCTGTTTTTTCTACCATAAAACAATCTTTTGGTCAGTTTTGACCACCCTAACAAGTAAGCAATGGATTGCGTTGATAATATACCCTATTATCTGGCTTGCTCATGTTGCTTTACTTCAAAATTAAATATTTTTGATAATTTTGGGATCTCGCGTACATCACATTTCCCGGTGTTACGAAAAAAAACATACCCCTTTTCCATATTTGCTGTTTTGACACCCTAATCGATGTACCCGCGTAGAAAAACATCGCCGTTGAAAAAGAAACCCCTTTTGACGGCGTTTTCTGGTTCACGCATCATACCCACCTTTGAATACAAGTGCCCCCCCCCCGGTATTGAATATGTGCTCTCATGGCCTCCGTCGTCCGCAAAGCGACTATGGATAAAGCGCCCACATAGTAGGGCGCATGCCTGGGCAATTGCTATGGAGATCCTTATGTTGCCCATGCACATGAATCCCCTCTCCACGCTGAAGCCAAATCCAAAGGAACGTCGAGAATCGATACAGTTTGGTGCCAGCAGCGTCGCAGGATTTGCCGAACTGGTGCTGAGTAGAGCAGGTGTCAGTCTCCTACGGGACTCCACCTCCGGATTTATCCTCAGGGTTGTCTCCACCAAGCCTTCCTGAAATCATGTAGTCCTACAAGGCAGCAGATACTATAAAGTCTGGAAAACACACTGGCCGTTGAAACTGTTGGTTTCTTCTTCCGCCCTAATGCTGGTATGTTCAGCAGGCATGGCGGTTATTTAATGGCCTAATCACGGGCCTAACCTATAAGGATAAAGGAAGTGTACAGCATTTGGTCCAGTTGCCAACCAAACCGGTGTATGGCTATAAACCTGTCCACCAACCACCGACCATTTTTTTGAGTATGTCCACGCAGTCAATGTATTGTTGGTACAGGGACCTGATCATTCCAGGGCACAGTGCCTTTGACCCTACCTAACTGATGTTAATCCACTAAACCTAGGCAACTGAATGCTGAGAAGAAATAAAGAACTAGACCTGGGAAAAGAGCTCTGGGCGGTATAGGTCGCTCAAAATCCTCCATCACTCTGGAAATAGACACAAATCCAGCCCACCACCATAATATGTGCTATCCCGGCTAATCCACCTTTTTCACTTGTCAGATCATTATCTTACTTCATTGTACTCATGCCTGAAGTACAAGACTGAATCCCGGTCTGAGCTCCTCTCTGAATGCTTTTGAATTTAGCTCACAATTCATGCCAGATCACTACAGAGTGTCCCAAAATAATGCAATCCTCGCAGTTGGTGCTATAATTTCAAAATTACTGAAAATTGCAAATTTTATAACAGATTAATGAATGACAAACTAGTTCGTACCCTAATTAATTTTTTGTCTGATACGGTTCACTAGTTAAACAAGGGCTATTATGTCACCCGCTTTCAAATTACCCCGTTCCCAAGTTGCCTTAGCTCGTTTAAGCGGGTTCACCTTGAAAAGTTGATACATGTCTTTCAACTACAAAAATCTCCTGGTCCTAATCCTGCCTTTTGTTTTTAAAATAAATTATTAAAAAATATTTGTCGTTATTGTTTTACCCACGGTCTTTTATCGTCTGTACAATATTTCCTCTACTCCTATTTAGAATAGTAACGTAGCGACTTGGCCAAACGTAAATGTTTTATCTCCCTGTGTCCTGACCAATCCGTGTGAATATTCGAATTCCAGGGGAGGTCTTAAATATCCCAAATGAATAGAAATGGTTGGGGCTATAATTTCAAAATATTTTAAAAAATGTTGAATATATTTGTAAGATATTGTAAGGCCTACCTGTTTCTCCCACCTACTGGGTCAAAATTCATCCGATTTTGCTTCACTGATGTTAGAATAAGAGGGCGATTACGTAAGTACACCCAATTTAAGCTTTCCATCCAAGTTTGACTGATATCAACACAATCAATGTAGCTTAAGTACGTATGTGCTTGTTATTTATCTCTCTTCTACCGTCTCTTGATTCCATGTACACTTCACTTACGCGGCACTGGCAACTTTTGCCAAAATATCTGAAATTTCTTCAATGTTCTCGCAAATGATAGTCCCGGCTAATCCCATCCTTTTCGCATTGCGATCAAATATCGTACTACAAGCCTAAAGTACAATGCCTATTCCCGGTCTGAATGCTTTTGAATGTGGCGCAAAACATGTAGATACACTGTAATTCCTGTCAGGGGACGTGACACCATACTGCTTTTAGCGTTACCATAATTTGACACAACTGGAAACGCCACCTCCCCATGAAACTCTTTCGTTTTTACTGTGTTTACAGAATGTACATCAAATTGTTTTCAAACTCGTGGAAGTGAGTTCAGTAAGGGTGCCTTTTTCATCATGTTCAATTTATGTCAATTTTTTATTCTGCCAATTTTTTGTGCCCTTTAATTGTACTGGGGTTTTTTTCCTTCCCTACATGTGGCACTGATAATTTAACATAATAGCAGACTCTTTTGTTCTCTTTCAATAGATAAGTAATTAGCTGGCCACACGTGTAGTTATTACGCGGTTATTATCTTGAATCAAGACTTAGGTCCGATGGAAATTTAATAAAAACTACCGCTATATCCCCCTTCACACGCCTATTGTAAAACCCGCCTATTGTATCAGTCACTTATTTCGCGAGCTACATTGGTTCAGTATAGTGTCGGATATTAACATTGTCAGTGTGAACGCGCATCGGTTTTAACTCTATCGGACCTACGATCTTAAATTCGACGATTAATGCCGAAGAAGAGCAGGTTCCGTCCGTTCGACAACTTTATGACTGTACTATTAAAGTACGTGTGGAAGTTTCTCTATCGGAACTACCGGTGGCATTTTCGTCTTTTCTGAGTAAAGCACGGAAAGCATTGGCGTCACTCGGGGTGGGCGGCCTCAGGCCACCCTTGGAAAAAATTTTAGGAAACATTGAAGGCAAGGGAGAAAAAAGGGGGCAATGAAAAAGGAGGAAAGAGTAAAGAGAAAGGGAGACCAGAAGAGCGGTTTTTGAATTGTTGTGATTTACGCATGCAGAGGCTGACCCCGTCTCATTTGCGACGTAAATGAGTCAGCCCGCGAGCAAAGCGTCTACCTTAAACGTTTCCCAAATCCGACATTATAGTAGAGTCATTTTCATGAGATCCGTGACCATAATTTAATTAAAAAAATAGGATAACCTTTACTCTGATGTTTGGCAAGAGGGACCAATTTTAAGAAAAATAGCTTCCTAGACACCTCCCAAAACTGACGGCTACTTTTTTATGAGGGACCAAATTTTCAAATGGCCGCACCAAGACTGTTGAAATACCTACAGCACACACACACAGATCTCTGGAATTAATTTGAGCTATAATTTGAATGAGGGGTTCAGTCCCACTATGCTAATCAACAGATCATTTGGAGTGATGGTTATTACATTTAATCCATCTTGCCTCTAAATCCAGATGGCTGCCGCCGACGTCATCTTGGAAATGTTACACGTAATAAAGCTTCACCCACCAATCACTAGTAGAAGACCAATCACATACGTATCTTTTCCTGCGAACTTTGGGCATAAGAACCAATTAAAATAGTGACTGCAACAAACTGCATCAGTTGATACAAAAGTTTTGCCACAAATCCAAGATGCTGCCAGGCGCCTTTTGGAATAATATTACTACTTTTGAAAGTTTTTACAGGTCCTGTTGCTAGGTTATGTTTTGACAATGCTCAAAGCTATAGAGTAGTAATGAATTAGTTGGTGCACAGATCGTATGATAACAATCCCACATTCAGATTAGATATGATGGTAGGTACTCCGTTGTCAACAATTCCAGTTTTACTTCTTTCTAGCTGTTTCAGATACAAGTTAATAGCAAGAACACCTAGACAAAATGGAAAGAAAAAAGACAAAGGGTGGTCGGGGCGTTCCCCTGACCATTTTTATGGGGGTGGTTTAGTCCTAGGTGTTGTCGACAAAATCATGGGCCGTATTCAAGAATTATCAAATTTTCCCGCTCGCTATCCGCTCGCCAGGTAGACCCAAAATTTTTTTCACTCGTTCGAAAATTGAGAGCGGGGTGGGGGGGGGGGTGGGGGGGGAGGGTCAACCGCAAAAACCAACACAAGTCTTGTCAGCTATGAAAACAAAACCAACAACAACCAGAAGGTGGAGAAGGGCAGCGCCGATAATCCCAGCTACCAATCACTTGCGCCCGCCCGGACATTAGTACGCATGATCGCCGAAAAGTTCCAAAAATTTTGCCGACAGATGATTTTTAAATGGGGGGTGTCACACCCCCAAACCCCCTCTGAGGGAACGGCCCTGATGGTGATGGAGTGGGCACAGAACAATACAAAAAAGACTACACGGCATTACTCTGGTAGGGGACCTTGTTGTACTCTAGTGATAGCTTAGATAACATACAACTGAGAAATGGGGAAAATATAAAGATCAAGTCCTTCAAAATGGAAAGATCTTGATAATAGCATTCCTATGAACCAAGTAAGATTGGGGACCAAAGGGCCAAAAGGGTGGGCTATATGCACGGTAACTGGCTTACCCAATTGTCAAGTCAGGTTTTTATCTGTCACAAGCTACAAAACGCAAGCAAAAATCTGGACTTAAAGCTTGAAAAAGCCCAAACATCAGACAATCTGTGTCCTCTGTAGCCAGTGTTAGGCACATACAAGGGCTCCGGTACAGTATGGGTTCCACCAACTTCAAATAAGATGATGTGTGTGTGGTCCATGAAAAGGAGCTAACCAAGTCAAAGTGATCGTGATAAAGTACACTTTACTTCTATCGACAGAAGTATGCCTGTAAAAGTTTTAAGTTGCCCACAGTTGTTATGGCAGATAGAGACCTAATGAGAGGGGACGGTGCAACACCTTGATTGCATCCATCCCAGATAGCCCAACAGCAATTGGACTGAAACTGAAAATAGGTATCATCGTGACGTTGTTGGTGCAGATATGTCAGTAACCCAATAAGGAAGCCCGTCTTCGATGAACACATGAACATCTACCGCGAGGGCAAACCTTGGAGGCCACGGAGTGTTTTGTAGGATTGTCCGTCAGGGGGTTATCTCTTGGACAAACATTGGAAAAATACGAACATGCAAGTCTTCTTGATGATTACAAGGAATAAACCTGCACGTATATTAGGGCACCACCTTCCTTTGAGATCCCCCCCCCCCCAATTTTACTCAAAGAATCCTAATAAAGGAATTGGGGAAGAAGAAGAAGAAGTTGGCATTCCACCCACGTACTCAAAAAATGGACGTGAACTTGTGTATGATACACGGGTGCAGGTAAATACATTGAGGCAGCCCATAATATCATAGGGGTTACGATGACCAGTGCTGATGAACGGTCACGAAAAAGAATCAACCAGCAAGTCACGGTACACGAAAACAGGACTATCCCATGGCCAGCCTACATCAGAGATTAGAACAGGTTTAGACGATCTAAGGTGTATCTTCTCCTTAAGCTGATAAACTGGCTGAAAAAAGCCCAAAACTCCGTGGGTGATGACAAATCCATCTGTAAGAAAGTATTTGCATCTATCATCACAAGCTACATCACTGGTAAACGCACCGCATTTTAGGCCCATCTTGCTGTCATGCTTCATGGAATGACAAAGAGCAGAGAGATAATCGACATACTACACAAGGATGGCGAGGTATTGTTACAATGATGTACTCAGGTTAGGGATTGGGTGGTAAATGACCTGCAGCATTCAAACCCACGCCCCAGAGCCCAATATAGCGAGGGGCAAACTGCATTGGCAATAGTAGACAATGACGATTTCAAGATGGACACATTAACTGGCGCGGTCCCAACTCCGCAACTAATGTAAGGTTTGTTCAGCCATTCCATATTTTGATCGTGAAGTTCAGCGAGGAATACCACCCAGTAGGACCAGTTACAGATGCCCAAATTAGCTTCATCTCTTTAACAAGGGTAAATATCAAAACAGTTTGGAAGTCAAATGAAGGAACGTGGATCACTATAAGACATTTCAACGCGGTGTGTGATTGGTGGAACACCGGCAACAAGAATAATGGTACCTTGCTAGAATATTTCGTCGACCACATCTGCACAAGAACCCGTTGGTGTTATCCCATGCATAGCCCCGGCCAAATGACGACAGATCAAGAACAAGCTGAAGAAAAGAATGTACTGGGGCTTTTTCTGGGTTTCCATGCTAACATATGTCATGTCAGATACAGTCGGTATGAGCCGCCACAATTTACCAATGAACCACACTAATTCCACCCAGCAAGGACATTCTTATATGATGGTGTGATGCGTAAAATTGCCGAGCGTTGTGAAAGATAAGGAAATGCCATTCGCAATAATTGTAGGCGATCACCCTGTCCTTAGTGCATTGTTGGTAGGAATGAAGTGTGAATAAATCCTGCACTAGTTCGCAGCAGTGCCATTCATGGGACCAGTCCACCATTCCACATGTCGGTCATCACGCCATCTCCAGCGATTTAACAAGGATCAGGTATTTCAGATGTGCTGGGGTTAGGCAGCACGTCTATCATTGATATGGGTCTCATATGGGTCTTACCACAACCATACAGTGAAGACAAGAGGGGAAAAGCGGATTGGCAAACGCAGTACACCTGGGGACTTATGCAAAGAAATTGTGGAGTAGTTTACAACGGCATAAGAAGGCAAGGGAGAATTATTTGGTAAATGATTTCTTATGATTTAAGCGGCGCCTCAATCAAATGACAGTTGTAAAGACTCCTGCCCAGACAATAACACTTCGTAATGTGTTCATTTGAAGTCAGATGAGTTAAATTTCCCTCCAGTAGAGAATTTCCATACTCTCGTGAAAGCCCTGGAGAACAAGGTCCGGGCTTTCAAGCTTTCGCAGGAGGAATTCAAAAGGACAGCAGTTGAAAAGACTGAAACTGAGATCATTCTTACTGGTAGTAGGCAGTTCCCTACCAAGACTGACGACCAGGATCGCTTAGGCCAGAGCCCACCTGCCACCACGCAGAGGCAGACACGCAGGTTCACCATATATAATGCACTTCGATCAGATGGTTCCAACGAGCCTTGTCATTATCGACACTGAGGATACCGACAAACTATGTACAGGCGCGTGATCAGAGAGTCTAGGGCTACCGTGTGTGAAACCAAACTAACTTGATCAGGGCTAGATGTGTGTGATGAGGGACATGGTTGCATACCCTCATACAACTGCATGTTCTTACTGGGGTTGTGATCATAACTCTGGAATTTTATGGGGCAGGGCAAGAAGCGTTATTGAGATCGCCTTAGAAAATCTAAGAACATAATGTGCTTGGCATCGTGTGGTATGGAAAACTCCCCTTGAAACCAGCAGAAGTTCTCAGCATTAGAGGAAGTTTTAATTCGTCACCTATATTGTGACACCAACAGCAAAGAATGTTGCTGGGAAGGTACAAGAGTGGAGAGTAATGGAGGAGAATGAAAAAGAAACAGATCCACCAGAACTGCTTCCAGACTCAGATAGTCTGCGTTTGCACTTGGAGCAGAGGCAATTATCAGCTATGTTGCAAAAACATTACAAGGTACCAGATTCACCCTCACCAATTGGTAACGGCTGGCACAAAGTGAAGTGACCTATTTTTACCACTCGTTACCGACTTAAACCCTCTCTGCCCTCATTCATATGAGTCCTACAAGTGTCAAAACGGGGGGAATTAGAGGCACGCATCAGAAGCGACGAGAGCAGCGTGATGGCGATTGGAGCACTCTGACAGATCTGTGGTCATACCTTGAATCTTCGCTAGGATAGTTAAGAGTCATGGCCACTTAAACAACTCTGCAGTGTAGGACCGTAGGAAAGTTTTGTGTCAAAGTTTGACCTATAAAATTGGGGGCACGGCACTGATTATAGGGGAATTGGACGGGTATGGCTGGCTTAAGACCCATTTTGTTCTCTCAACAGTTCTTAAGATCCAGTTTAAAGTACAATTCAGGTTTAGATCCCGTTTTGGTTTAGCCGAAGAGACTAGCTTCTCTAAGACTTGCAATTTCACAAAATTTCAATTCCTAAAGGGACCCGTACTTTGGCAGGAACCAAATCATCCCAACCCAACGTTTGGAATCGTGCCGCACATCCCCTACCTGGAAACACTGTTAAAATGTTCATAAAAAACTTTGTTTTAAGCAGCGGGGGACGGAAAACATGAAAAAAACTGTAAAAGGCCTGCTCATAACGGTAAAAAAAAATGTTTTGTTTTTAACTGTTGTGGTCCTGCAGATGCAGTTAAAACGCCGTTATTTAATGATCACTTTTAACAGTGAATGAAAAAGTTGAGTGCCCGCCTCCGGTAAATAACACTCCCAAAAAAAACACAACTTTTCTTAAGGGGGTGTTTTACTTGTGAATGTCTCATTTATTGCCAATTATATAGTAGAGTCTTTTCATCTAGATCATCTCAAGACTTAAAAAGATCCCAAGTTGACCATTTATGTTTCGTGATGGTGTTCAGTTAAAGAGGGGAAATTACTGGCCCAAAAAATAGGAAAAAAAGATAATTCTCTGTTAATGAGGGCATTGGTGTTCCAAATGTACAATTGTTCTTGTTTTTTTCAAGAGGCTGCTACTAAGCACCATATGGATAGAGGTCAATGGGGGTCAAGAACTGTTGTATGCTTTATTCAGTTGAAATTTTCTGGGCAACCTTAGTAATAAAAGGACACCCAATAATTGTTTCCTTGAGGGCCTGTGTTGCCAGAGAAAATATGGGCATATATATTTCAAGATGCACTTTGTGCCAATCTTGAATTTGAGAGCCAGACATCTCCAAAAATGCTAACCCAATACCATTTCAAATTGATTTCTCGCCACAATTAGTAGGAAAAAGATATTTATTTTGTCCAGTCTAATACATCGAGCAAAAAATATAATATATTATACATTCCAATGATGTATCGGCCAGCCATCGTTGATTTAGAGGTCAAGATGGCACTAATAAAGTCATAAACTTTAAATCCAGAACTGTTCTGTTGTAGTTAGGAATAGTGGGAAATGACAAACTCATTCACATTTGTAGCTCATTCTACTTCCCAGAGATATCACTTTATGTATTTCAAAATTGTCGGCGGCGGCCATTTTGAAAAAACGCCCTCTAAAAAGTTAGCCGTCCGGTCTGAGGGTGTATATGGACTATTTTTTCTTTTTAAAAGTGAGTCCTGCAATCCATCAAGAAAAAATAAGGTTATCCTAAAAATGGTTCCGGATCTCATTGGAAATATGACTCCCTCTACTATTTATTGTTTCCAAAAATCTTGGATATGAATACGCCACTGATTAGGGGGAAAATTAATCTTTCGACCTTCACTGCAAGGGAGAAATCTTCAGGGTCTGCCCACCCTTGACTAGAGGTCTATTTACGCTTACGCACCGATGGAAAGCCACTCATCATTCTGTGTTTTCGAATGTACAACCAAAACAGGCTTCTTCCTTTACCCCTCGTCCTCTTCAAGCAAGGTTAAGCCTGAGATCGGTTTAGGGTTAGCATCAATGAAGATTTAAATTTTCAGATTTTGTGTTGAAAATCACTTTAAAGATTTTCTCTAATAATCTCAGAGTTCCTTCGACCATGGTTTTAAAAAATGTTTCCAATTGGTTTATATGGGTTTAATTCAATAACACCCTTGTCATAAGTTAAACTTTTGTGTAAAACTTGCCTCTTACGTGGTTTATATGGTTTAATTTAAATAACCCATATGTCATAAAGTGACTTGTTGTTGGTAAAACTTGCCTCGACGTGGTTATATGGGGTAATTTAATAACCCACCATATGTCATAAAGTGAACTTTTGTTGTAAAACTTGCCTCTGACGTGGTGATATGGGTTTAATTTTTTAAATAAAACCCATTGTCTATAAAGTGAACTTTTGTTGTAAAACTTGCCTCTGACGTGTTTAATGGGTTTTAATTTAATAACACCCATTGTCATAAAGTGAACTTTTGTTGTAAAACTGCCTCTGACGTGGTTATATGGGTTTAAATGTTAAATAACACAATTGTCATAAGGAACTTTTGTGTAACATTTGCCTCTGACGTGGTTATATGGGTTTCATTTAATAAACCATTGTCATAAGTGAACTTTTGTTGTAAAACTTGCCTCTGACGTGGTTTTTTATATGGGGTTACTTTAAATAACACCATTTCATAAAGTGAACTTTTTTTGTAAAACTTTCCATCGGACGTGGTTATAGGGTTTTAATTTAAATACCCCATTGTCATAAAGTGAACTTTTGTTGTAAAACTTGCCTCTCAGACGTGTTATATGGGTTTAATTTAAATAACACCCATTGTCATAAAGTAACTTTTGTTGTAAAACTTTGCCCATCTGACGTGGTTTTGGGTTTAATTTAAATAACACCCATTGTCATAAAGTGAACTTTTGTTGTAAAACTTGCCTCTGTCGTGGTTTATGGTTTTGTTAATTTAACAACACCCATTGTCATAAAGTGAACTTTTGTTGTAAAACTTGCCTCTGACGTGGTTATATGGGTTTAATTTAAATAACCCATCTGTCATAAGGGCACTTTTGTTGTAAAACTTGTCTCTGACGTTGTTATATGGTTTAATTTAATAACACCCATTGTCAATAAAGTGAACTTTTGTTGTAAAACTTGCCTCTGACGTGGTTAATGGTTGGTTAATTTACAGACACCCAGTGTCATAAAGTAAACTTTGGTTGTAAAACTTGCCTCTGACGTGTTTATGGTTAATTTAAATAATCACCCATTGTCCATAATGTGAAACCTTTTGTTGTAAAACTTGCCTCTGACGTGGTTATATGGGTTTAATTTAAATAACACCCATTGTCATAAAGTAACTTTTGTTGTAAAACTTTGCCCATCTGACGTGGTTTTGGGTTTAATTTAAATAACACCCATTGTCATAAAGTGAACTTTTGTTGTAAAACTTGCCTCTGTCGTGGTTTATGGTTTTGTTAATTTAACAACACCCATTGTCATAAAGTGAACTTTTGTTGTAAAACTTGCCTCTGACGTGGTTATATGGGTTTAAGTTTTAAATAACAGCCTCATTGTCCAAAAGTGAACTTTTGTTGTAAAACTTGCCTCTGACGTGGTTAAATAATTGGGTTTAATTTACATAACACCCATTGTCATAAATAACTTTTGTTGTAAAACTTGCCTCTGACGTGGTTATATGGGTTTAATTTAAATAACCCCATTGTCATAAGTAAACTTTTTGTATGTCAAAACTTGCCTCTGACGTGGTTATATGGGTTTAATTTAAATAACACCCATTGCCATAAAGTGAACTTTTGTTGTAAAACTTGCCTCTGACGTGGTTATATGGGTTTAATTTAAATAAAACCCATTGGGGGTCCCATAAAGTGAACTTTTGTTGTAAAAGTAGTAGTTAATTACAAAACGTATTTCCAATACCCTTTATTCACAACATGATCGGAATTTTGCGTTGTGGCCTATCATCACCATCTAACATCACAGTTGACAAGTGGCAGGCCGTTCTTTTGATTTGCTGAAGGCAGAACACTCTAGATATCTAAATCTTTGATAAAACTGTTAAAAGACACTTGTTTTGATAGGTCTTCAAAGCGTTGTAACTATAGTCTGATTTTGTATCCGCCAGTAAACTCATATTGTCGATGGTAAGAAATTATTGGCGGGGGATTGAAACTCAAAAACTCATGTCACACCGGTCGTCAGGTGCATACTTCTATTACCTCCTGCGCCCTTTTGAAAATGTCAGCATTCTAATTGGTCAGTTTACTGGACATTATTCTGCAATAATTGGCCGCGAATGCATTTTCTCATTATATCACGCTGTTTCGGTGTAGAATAGAATAAAGGGTTTGCAATATTATTTAATGGGCTCATAAGGTATCCTCGGCCGGAAAAATAAAATAATGGACTGGGCTGCGCCTCGTCCATTATTTATTTCTTCCGACCTCGGACACAATTTTCGCCCCATCAATGATAACTGCATCACCCCTTTATTTCTTATTAAACGGTGTACAAAGGATGGAAGATTCTGAAACATAATATGAATGTATCGGATTTTCGTTTTCATGCAGTACAACATTTGTGTGGTTGGCTTAACAGTGCCGCCAAGGATAACTGTGTAAACAAAATTCCGGAATCCGGAAAGTTATAACAAAGTGTGATTTTCTATTGAAGAACTTGATTTGGTTTAGCTATTTCACACAGTGATTAGCATACGGACAGCATTCTCTATACACAAAAAAAAAAACCGATTTTTGTTTAAAAATTGAGGACGTCCTCTAGGGAAATCTCCGAGTCCCGGCCGAGTCGGCCTTTAAATACGTTAAAATTGACAAAACCGGACTCGTAAACTCATTATATTTCCGACCACACACCATCGATGGAGATCCACATGAATTTAAATTTCTGATTTCCCTTAGTTAAAGGCTTATTAAATGAAATTTTTTGAAAAAAATGTTGATAATTTAGGTTTTTAAGTTTTTTTGATTTCTATGTTTTTTGCCCTTTATGTCATATTTTAGTGTTTTGTCGCTAAATCCGCGTAGATTTCATCCAACCGTCCTACCTACAGTGCATCCAGCACTGTTCTTTTAGAAGGCTGACTTCAGAGGATTTCCGCCCTCAATTTTTCCAACAAATCGTGTTTTTTACATGTGCCTAATGCTTGTCCAAACACTAATGCCTATTGTTCGAAATACTAAGGTTCAAATCGGATGTCCTCATATACAAAAATCGCGGACTTGGAGTAAAATTTCGGATCCGGAAATTTTATCATACACTATTCTAGGTAACTATTAGAATCTACATTAAGTTTACCATATCAAAACGACTCGGAAAATCCGATCATCTCAAACGTACGGTGAAATTAAGCAGCCATCATCGATTAAACAATATTGACCCCCTTTATTCGTATTATGTGAATAGTAATTTGCCATCAGTGATCCCTCGGGACCCTACCTTTTCCATCATTTTCTATCCTTGGAGAAAACTGAGACCCCTCATACAGTCAACAGGTAAATAGCGAGTTGCGGGAAACCCTAAACATCTAACGCGAACGCTATTAAGTACCCTGTCATTCAAATCTTGTCACAGGATTGCTTTTGAATAGACAGGCGTTCGAATTAAAGGGGTGGAAAGCAATTCAAAACCAGTCCCGTTCCCGTGCGGGGCGCTTCCTTTTGAATATTGCACGGAATAATTATCAGTTTGGGTGCCTTGTGTACACACATAATGTCAATGGATACAAACAATCCGCCAAATATCAGTTGTTGTATTTGGTGCTATTGGGGTGGTTAAATTTTGGTCCTTAGTCCTACCCATGGCCCACACAACGATGAAAGAACACGTCAGTCGTCTGATTTAAATAAACCGGCCTCAATGAATAATCTTTTCACCTAAGCATTTTCCCATTTGCATTATGAGAAAAAAGAGTATCTAGCATAATGATCCAGGTCTGCAACTATATTACGCCTGGCCACCCTCTAACACATAATCAATTTTATAATACCGATTAGTGGGATATGCAAGCGGGCACACCACGATTGGAAGAAGCGGAGCAAGCCATGCTTTATATTGTTGGTACTCTATGTTTCTTTGTGGTCGCAAAAATGCGGGACTATGCATTTTCTAAAGAGACCGTAACGTTTTGCATCTTCATCTATAATAGAAACCTCTTTGATTCGAAACACCATCTGATGATGTCCAGACAAATAACCTGGTGAATCGCTGGTTGCTCGTGATGACTCAGATGATGATGATGATGAGATAAGAAGAGTCTGTTGAAGAAGAGGAAGATGAAGATGTAGAAGAAGAAGAAGGTGAAGAAGAAGAGGAGAAGAGGATGTGGTAAATGTTCATCTAGTTATGGTGGAGATTTGGTGATTGATGAAGGTGAGTCGGTGTAGATAAGACGTGGTCCCGGAGGCCATTGTTCTACTGCCGCTGATTCTGCGGATACGGAGCAAGTTATACCTGAGACCTCAAAGCTGAGGATTTGGTTCAGCTTGGTGAAGCGCGCTCATACTACAACTGATGATGATGATGGTGATAGTGAACTTGACCATGACAGGTCTGTGGACCCCTTAGAAAAAACGCTCGGCAGTCTTTCAATGATTTTCCACCAGGTAGGTGTATTGCCACAGAAAATAGTTTTGAATGTTTATTCGGATAATGGTTATAAATGATTAAAGCTTGTTCAGTTTGTTTATGGCCTTCCTGCGTTTCTTTTTTCTGATGGCTTGTTCGCTTGTTTCAATTAATTGTAATGGTTTGCGTTCCAAATCTAAGTTAAAACTGTTTGGCTTTTGTAATTTGCGTAAATTTGACTATTATTTGTTTACAAGAAACACGTGGGATGATGATTTTGTAAATCTTTTGTTAAGGCACAAATTTCAGATGGGGACATTTTTGTCTAAGTATTCGGCTGAGAATTTTCTAAGGGTTGTGCTATTTATTTAGACTTAAATTTTGAGGTATTATACATTCAGCCAAAGAAGTTGTAAAGGGAAGGAAACTTAAGTCAAGTTCAAGATTGAATGTGATGAGAGGATATTTACCAGTTTGTAAAGTTACGCCTTTCCAACACAATTATGAAAGACAGAGGAGCCTGTTGACCTTCTCAATGAGTACCTGGTTACACATTTTCATATTGATTCCGGGATTTATTGTGGCAGGGGATTTTAATGTATTATTGCCTTTACCTAGTGACAAATCTAACCCTTTGTATTGCGATTATTCTCGTAGTAGTAGTAGGATATTTTCATTGTGTTAAAGTAATGACTTATTGACATATGGCGCAGCAGCGTCCATACAATCGCGAATTCACCTGGCGTCGGACCATAGCATATATCTCATTCAGAGTCGTATTTGACAAAATTTTCTTTTTCGATGATTTTCCCAAGTGTGTGTCAGTTTCATCCATTGTACCGTTCACCTGGAGTGATCATGATTGTTGATTCGCGTATTGATTGTCCCAGGTTAGCACGGGGAATGGGACTGGTGTTTAATAAATCTCTCTTAAATGATAAAACTTTTGTTGGATATTAGAGATTGTATCGTTTATAGTAAAGTTTACCCCCATATGCGAATGATATTTCTTCAATGGTATGAGGATCTAAAGGGCGTTTTAAATTCCATGCGATTAGTAACGCGGGAACGTTTGGCAAAGGATAAACGCACTAACAGAAAAAAACGGCTTAAAAGGCATTAAAAGGAATATAAAAAAGCGGCAAGCATAAGGATACGATCTTACCTTTGCAAACAATTGGAAATTAGTCTTCAGGACATTGATGATAGAGTTAAGGTGAGATTATTCGGTTAAAAAGCAAAAGAGATCGAGCTGGGTGAACAGTCTCTATAAGTATTTTTTTAATTTGGAAAAATTGCCAAAAAACAATATATTAAAAGCCTTCAGGTGTGCACTGGTGGTATTGCTACTAATCTAATGATATTGTTAAGGCGGTTTTTTTTAATTTTTATTCGCGTTTAGTTAAGGAACGGAAAATTGTGATTCAATGTTCAGAATGATTTCATGATATATTAATACTCGAGTTTCTTAATGATGCTGTTGATTTATGAATAAGGCTTTTTTCCTTATCGATTTGAAGAAAGAAAGAAGGCTCTTTGTTAAAATGGAAAATTAACAAAAGGTCCGGGTTCTATGGTCTTCTGTGATTTTTAAATTTTTCTTCGATGAGATTGGCCCGGCGCTCTTCGAGAGTGGCTCGGGCATTTATTATAATCATATTTTACCCGATTCTATGTCTAAGGGCATCATTACTCTGGTTCCCAAAGGGAGGCCGGAGCCGTACAACTCTCAAGAACTGGAGGCCAATCTCTCTTTTGAACATTGACTATAAAATTATATCCAAAGCGTTAGCTAGTCGTTGTCAAAAGTTATTGGTTATTTATTTCCTCTGATCAACTTGTTGCTGTGCCCAGGTGTGACATAGCTGAACAACGTCTTAGCGAGCATGACCTTGGTAGATAGACTAAATTTATGATCGAAATTTGTGTGGGTATTTTAATGAAAATTGATCAAGGAAAAGCTTTTGGAATGCGTGAATACAACTATTTAATAAGACTTGTTAAATTGGTTTTCCGGAAATTAATTTTATTAAACGGTTTGATGTGCTATAATTTAAATAATATAATAACTTGTGATTTGGGTAGTGATGTGTTTAGAAGTCATTGGCTAATAAGTGTATTTCCAAACTTTCTTTATTTATCTGAATGAAATGCGAAGGGCTGGGGCGAGAGTGAAGGTGGGCGCTTGTAGCCCTCTTTGTGCTGATGAACTTCTGCACACCAAGCCACTATCTAACAAACCCTTATCGTAGATAATGATCTTAATCCTATTGATTTAAAAGAACTTGCTGAGGCTACTATTTTTAGAATCAGGATTTGTGTATAGTCTGTGACTGGATCATCCAGTGGGGACAATTGTGCATTCATTGAATTCTTCGGCCAATTCTCTTACATTGGCCGCTAACTTAGGCTTCGGGTCTTAGTTGTATTTCCTGATTGGGAGATGGTCGAAGGAAGATTATTGAGTCCAATCGTGGCTGTTATTTGACCAACCAGCCAGTCGGTTGTCTGCCCTTCTGACTCTGATGATACGTTGTAGATATTTATACTAGTACCAGGTTCTTTAAATAATTTTTTTAGGGAGAAGTATTTGGCACAATTGTTCCCCCGGGTTTGGAATTTTGGCGGGGATCAATTGGGGATTCTTTGCTTACTTTCATTTTCGTATTGTTATGGGGGTCTAGGAAAATTTATATGGCCGAGATAGATTGATTCTTTTGCCGCATAAGGTGGTATTTACTATGAAAAACTTTTTCAAATTGGGATGGTTGATTAATCCCTTTTGTTCTTTTTGCCTGAATTCAGTTGAAAGTGCTTTTCATTTGGGTTTGAAGCAGTACATATTCAAGATCTTTTTCTTTTAACGTGGTATTCTGTGTTAAACAATCATTAGTTAACTCAATTTCCTTTGATAAAAATGATGAATGGAACTGCAAAGCTGTTCTTTTTGGTTCTTAACGTAATTTCAAGCTAAAATGCAAAAATGTTAATTTTTTTAATTTTTTTTCTTTCCATCTTTGAAATTGTTAGAAAATGGAAAAAAGAGGGTCAGATTAAATGTTTTAAGATGTATTTAGTCCTTAATGAACCAGGCGGAGTGAACTTGGAGTATAATAGCCCTTATTATTTTATGATCTTGGATGAGTTTTTTTTCAAAATCTTTGGTATGGCGAAGCCTTAATCATCCCACTATGGAGGGTTACCAGCTGGCTTTTGTTTAATTTGGTTATCAGCTTCAATCGCTGTAATGTGGTGTGAATGCGGCTGTTGTGTGTGTGTGTGTGTGATGTGTGGTGTATGTGCAGTATGAGGGTGTGGGTGAGTATGTGTGTGTGTGGGTGTGGGGTTATATTGCTTTTATTGATCTTTTTGATTGCGTGTAGGAGATGGGGTGACGGCCCTGGTGGCTTGTCTCTGTTTACGTTAGGGTTTTATATATATATATTTGGTGTGCGTGTGAATGGGTTTGTGTGTGTGAGGGTTGTTGTGCCGGATGTTGAGTGTGGTGTCGCGGATGTGTTTGTGTGCGTGTGTTTATTCAGTAGAGTGATGGACATTATTTTGTTATTTTTGCATATTTTTTATTATATTTTGTATAATTATGTTTTTCCCATTATTTGCTGTTTTCCTTGACTATTTTGGTAAATGTTGTTTAAATGAACAGAACCGTTTCTTGCTGTTTTTTGTTTAATAAAAAAATAAAAAATACAAAAAAATAATACCATTTTCACAGTTTTACTTATATTCAAACAACTCCATCTTTCCCTTTCCATTTTCTCATTATAAAAAAAAATATTTGGAAGATTTATTATATCTCATATTAAATCACATAACAGTATTAAATGGTTTACACCATAGATTTTATATCACTATAATTTCCGTTTTTAAGCACCTTTTTTAACACCACAGAAATTATATTCCTGTTGTCATCTATAGGCTTGTCAATAAGTTTTACAGGTGTTTTTCTGGTAAGGCCCGTAGAACTGGTACACAGCATGTTGTTCGCGGGCAGCCCAAACCCCACTCCCCTCGTGGTTTACCAGACGGATTGCCCAGGCTTACCAGTGTCCGTCCCAGCCCGGTTTAATGCTCGGAATGAATAGACCTCCATGTCGTCCCAGCACGAGTTTCAGCTTGGATTCACCAGCTCACTTGAGCTGATGCGAGGCCGGAGACGTCTAGGAGTTCCCAGCGACTCGAGCTTTGGATGCGAGCCCGAGACAGCCTGGGTGAACTAACGGGGACATATGGGTATTGTCATTGAAGCCAGATTGACCACTCTGTTCTTACCAGCACTACTGATGCTTGGAATTCCAGCGACTATAGAGCTTGGACGTGAATAGCTTGGAGAAGTCTAGGTTAACAGGCTGGTGGCTCCCCCCCCTCCGTAAAGATCTGTTTTCTTTTTGTTTGACGTGCGGTTTTCCCATTGGGCATGCAGTAATACTTGTCTCTCCAACTCTGGCAATGAATCGATTACGTACTGCACTATTATTGACTGTGTTGTAACTGACTGGCGCCATAGGCCTTGTTGCTGAAAGCTCCAATTCAAACCAAACACACCGACCACCTACAGGTGTTCTTGTCCCTAGGGGGTCCGGGCCCTTAAAGTGTGGACATACAGCACGCCCCGTCAGGCAGCAGTGTTTTGCCCCCAAACCCGCTATTTTGGTACCCATTGGGCGATTTTCGCTACTCGCCCCGCGACACGCAAAGGCTCACCGCGAATTCGCGACTTTGGGATACTTTTTCACATTTTTCCTGTCCGCGAATCTCGTTATTCTCAGCGACTTTGGCAGTCAGGTGCTGTTTTTCGGTAGGGTTTATTGTAGGTTTCTGGATTACCAGGTTTGGCAACACCGCTAGAAAACCGTTTTTGTAGGCCGCGCCAGGACCATTAGCAAATCGTTTTGCTTGTGTAGTATGTGTGTATGTGTGTGTGTTTGTGTGGATGTGAGTGTGGGTAAAAATTGTCAGTTTTTTTTTTCACATTGACCTCAATTGAAAGTAAGTTTAACTTCAATTGGAACCAAATTTTGTCATAGGTGCACAATGGGAATCCCTCCATAATGTTGGATGAGGTCCCAAGGTCCTGTTTGAAAGGTCAAAGGTCAATGTGAGATCAAGTTGTAAAATGGGCTAAATGTAAAAATTGATTCTAAATTGAAAACTTGAAGTTCAATGGGAACCAAACTTTTGTCATAGGTGCACCATGCGATCCCCTCATTGTTGATAAGATCAAAAGTCACGTGCCATGGTCAAAGGTCCATGGGGCGTCCCACAGCTTATATTCTTTTGAATTAGCGAGCGCGAAAGCCGAGACCTTGAATTCTAGTCAATATCCTGATTATTTGTTTATAACTTTTTATGACCTTAAAGCTTCGTATGTTGATCCAGATATGCACCGTGTATCTACTAACTATGATTGTAGGTAGGTGTCATTGCGCATTCTTGTACTAATCTTATAATGAATACGCAACTTGTGTTATTCCAGTCTTGAACTATGATTCTTTGCTTGGTCCTTTGTCTATACAAATAAGTTTTGTTTGGCGCAAATAGCCTAAGTCGCTGAAGGCGCATTAAACACCAACACAACCAACACAACAACAACATACAGGTTTCTTGTCTGGTAAGGTCCGAACGGCTGGGTAATAGTTATTTGTATGCGGGCAGCCCAATCCCCACCTCTACGTGGTACCAAACGGATAGCTCAGGCTTACTGGTGTTGTTCCAGTTCCGGTTTAATGCTTTGAATTATTGCTTAATCCTCTACGAGCAGTTCCTATACGAACTCGACCTTTGGATGTCGCCGGAGATAGTCTGCCTTGAGCTAACGGGGAAAGATGGGTACCAGGCTTGGATACAGCTGTGTTCAGCAAAGACGTAGTACCGGTATAGTTTGTGGTGGCGCGGCCTATCTACCACAGCCGGTTGACTCAGCCTGTGTGGCTCCGAAACGACACCGTTTTTTTGTGTTTTTGAAGATGCAAGTACAAACGTAACACCGGTCTACCATTGTCGTACTATGTGAATGAAATTACTTAACTGTATTGTAGTCTACATAGTAATTGGCGCACATAATCCATTGTTGCTGAAAGCGCCATTCAATCTATCAACCACCAACCTACAGGTGTTCGTTATCTTGCATATAAATTCTTTTTTCCTCATGACTATGACTATCCCATTTCAGATTTATTTTCATCTTAGGCAGCTTTGGGTCATACGTGTTTTTGCTGAAAGAGCCATTTAAAAATTAATATAATACAGGTGTTCTTTTCCCGTTTGTAAAGCCACAATGACCTGGGAGGTTATGTAATGGACATTCTGGCGTTGGTATTTTCAAGTACCTTGGC
>JAMKCH010003386.1:0-70718 GCA_023653785.1 Ophioderma brevispina | reverse complement strand
ACGCAATTGTGCGCCATATGACGGGGTGAGCGTGAGTTGCTAGATGGAATAGCGTGCGCAATAAAAGCCGTACAGAAAAATAACAAGCGTGCCGTGGAGGTCTCCCGGTACGCAACGTCAAGAAACAAAAACCAACTCGGTAACTGAGTCACCAACGGTTAAAGAAATTTTTCAAACACAGTTTTGACATATTTTATTAAGTATACCACAAGCATATAATAAAATAATACACACACCAGACCATATTAATTGTTAGCAAGCAAGCCCGCTAACAAATAAACATAACAAACTCACACATAGTCAAAGGCATCCAAAGCAGCAATATGTGCATCAATGGCTGCCTTTGTTTACCTTATTTTCCCGCTATACAGATCACATGACCGCATCGGCAGCAAAAAAAAAGGATACATAATAAGAGCTCTCCGACGGCGTAAAAGTCTCCGTTTATTCCGTCCGAATGAGCGCTATAAATCCAGTATATAGTCCAGATAGTTATGGTATAGTAGTAGGAGTATTCCGTCGGGTATTCCGTATGAGACGACAACTAGTCCAGTATCAAAAATCTCAGTTAATTTTGGCTGCTAATGACAGAGCTGCGGTAACACGCGTCCGTTTGGTAAGGCGGCCAAAACGGAATTGAGGAAGAGCAATGGTCGACAGGGTGTGACCTGGGGTCACTGGTCGAGACCATTTTATCTTTTAGGGGTGCTAAAATAGGTATTTTGGGGCATTCCACTTCTCAGAAGGGAAATGCATATATTTCAGTCAACATTGGTGTAAAGGAAATCAGCTCAGTGTAATGATTTGTGCTAATATTGATGGTTTACCACTAAAACGGCGTTTTTTTTGTTTATATCTTGGGAATGAAATGGATTTGAGGGCTCAAATTTCAGGACGACAATGAGAAAAATGTGGCCTTTCATCTGATATCAAAATCGATACTACTTCCGGGTAAATCAGGGGGGGTCCCAAAGACATCGGAACACGCACCTTTAATATTTATGTTTGTTGTATGTTGTTGATTTTTTTTTTTTTTTGCCTCTTTTATGCACTGAGACTATTGGGCCATTTTTTTGAGTTTCTGTAACCTGACCCATCTGACACTTTTTTCTGACACACTTATCAATTCGGAAACCTTTACGGAATAAACCTGTGCTTTATTCCGTGAAGGGTTTCCGAATTCATAAGTGTGTCAGAAAAAGTGTGTCAGGTTACGGAAACTCCCGCGATTTTTTCATCTTTTGTTTAGTAAATTAAAAAAAATATAGCTAAACACATGTATATTAAGCACAACAAGCCACAATATAAATTACCTTCTTCTCTTCCTTCTTGAGTGTTTCTTGCTTTTCTTCTTGTAGTTTCTCCACTTCTTCTCCCAGGTCCTTGTTCTCCTTCTCCAACATCTCAACCCGGGTCCTCAATCTCGCAGAACTAGCCTGCCACCTTGACTCACGTTTGTTCAGTTCCTCTTGTAAATCTGAGAGCTAAATTAGATTATAAAAAAATTATATAAGCACAAGTAAATAGTAAGCACCAAGTGTTGCTAGTATACATTCTGACAACCAACTTAAGTGAATTATAGCATACCTCTAGTTGTATATCTTTGTTATGTTTAATTTCTCAAAACTGAACCATTTTTGACAGCTCAACTTAAGGATGTGCAATCTTATATTGGGATCAAATCATAGAAAGGTGCGGATCATCAGCTATGAATATTATACTTCTGAGTGTCGCCAGGGATGTGAATATACATTATGAACCCTGTGGTCCAAATACCGCTTTTGGTAAAGAATAATTCATGATGCTGCTGCATCAACATTGTCATGTTTATGGGGATCCTCTCATGCGAAACGCTTGGAGGTATTATTTAAACCAAGCACTCTTTGCTACCAAACGACATTCCTATCTATTGACTAATGTAATGCGAGATGGTATAAACGCCCACTTTGTTAAAATTGAGTCTCACTGACAGACTCTGAGAAACGTGAATACTTTTGTGAAATTACCAATTCAATTCAACCCACTTTTCTGGTCAAGTTTGTAAAAGTTTAAATTACAAGGATGGTTTGAGGCATAAAGATGATCAGGTGGGCTATTTAAATTTCAGTATCAACCATACTTCTCCCTCTAGATTTTTCAGTAATTCTTTTTTTCTGCTCTTTCTTCCTTTCTGGCCTGGCCCGCACTTGCCTTCTGTATTTCGCAAGTTTCTTCTTTTCTCGGTTACAGGTTAAACACAAAAAGGAGGGGGGAGGAAACAGTTCAATATACATCTACATATATTTGTTCCATTTAAAGAAACCTATATTGGGAGCATTACTTGTATTCATCAACTTACAGCCCAAGTTATCAAGTTCCTTCTTTATCACTTTCACAACACGGTATAGACTGTGAAAATCAGGGAGAAGGGGTGAACTTGAACTAGAGTAAAACTTAGGCTGAAAGTACAATACACTACCATTTCATTTTTGACCTGAAAACTCAATACCTAAAACTTACTGGCACTGTTTCACACTCAGCCAAATGACCTAAAAGACAATTTGGCTGAAGAATGATTTGAAACAGTGGACCTCTGGATTGGGAGTCCTTCTCTTTTGCAGTACTATAACCCCAGCAGTTTATAGGGATGTCCAGAATTTAATTTAGAAAGGCAGTCAGGTTTCAGATCAGCATTATTTTCTATTCTTAGAATATATCTCACGTAAAAAATAAACCAAGTCAAACTTTTTTAAAAAGTAACAACCAACAAACTGATTTGTCCATTCGATCAAAACTCCTTGGTATATGCAAGAAGAAATAGAGCACATATCTCACGAACTAAAATTTTTACAGACTTCTTGGCAGTTCGTTTAATTCAAATTAATTTTTAATACAGAATGACCAGAATTAAAATAATATGTTATGCCCTTTAGCATGTGGCAGGCAGTTTTTTCAGTATGAGAATAACCAAAACAAAGCCGAGTCAAATAATAACAAATACAACACTACTACCATAATTGTCCTCTGAGAGATTAGAACTCTTAGCATATGCAAACCAAGAATAAGATACACAAATCTCCTAATAATAAAGTTCCAACCTGAGTTTCTTCATTTCTTCGTCCTTTTAATTCCTTGGCAATCTCGGCAGCTCCACTCCTCGCTCCTCCGTCTTCTGCTTCTGAAATTCATCAATTTCTGCTTGCAGGATTCCCAACTCTGTCACAAATGCAAAATTTCATTAGAGAAATCAATCAGGTTCGAATCAGTTATTGAACAAAACATCAGCTTAGTAAATCCGGTTTAGGTGGATCTCTTTTCCTGATGGTACATTAAAGGTAGATATCTGATTGCTGTATTTACAAACCTTGCCCCCCCCCCCCCCCCACTTTTTCACCCCCTTAAACACTGAGATTTTGCTATTTGAAAAAAGATTACAATGTGTTTTAATTATTACCAGTGAAATTCTTATGCCCATGCAATGTTTCCTTTTGATGAACACAAGGCGGTTCTCGACCACACGTCCTCTCGCCTGCTTTCGCGCTTGACTGTAAGCAAAGAACATCAGAACCAGATTGCAATGATGAATCACCGGGTATTCCAAAAAAGTTGTGCAAGCATACAGTGGGGATTGCATAATCTCCCTCCCCACACAACCCCCCCTCCCCAAACACCCCGCAAGAGACCCCACCCCCCCCACCCCCCTCCCCCCACCCCACCCACCGCCCTCCCTAACACCTGCAACACCCCCCCCTACCAACCCAACATTCCTCATACACCCCACCCCCGTCTCCACATCTGCAACAACTCCACGCCCCTCTGCTCCAACACCCCTCAACACCCCCATCACCTCCCCACCACCCCTTGCATACACCCCACCCCCCTGCATCTCCCTCTCACCTACACCCCCCCAACACCCCCCCACCAACCCTCGCCCAACACCGCCGCAACACCCCACCCCCCACCCCCACCCCCCTCCCTCCGCCCACAGAACCCACCGCCTCAACACCACAACCCCTCCACACCCCAGGGCCCATTCACACCCCCGCACACCCCCGCCGCCCCCTCCCCCATCCACCCCGTCAACACCAGCAAACCCACAACCCCCTGCCCCCCCACACCCCACCGCTCCCTCCCCAACGCCGCCCTCAGAGCAACACTCTACCGCCCGCGTCCCCAACACGCCCTCCACACACACCTAACCCCTCCCCAACACCACCCACCCCCTCCCCTCCCCCTTTAAAAACAAACACCACAACCCCCTCCCCAACACCCCCTCAACACCACAACCCCTCCCCACAACCCAACCCACCTCAACATCCCCACCGCCCCCCCTCCCCACACCACCCACCCCCTCCCCAACACCCCTCAACCCCCACACCCTTCCCAACACCCCTCAGCACCCCCCCCCCTCCCCAACAACTCCCTCAACCACACACCCTCACAACCCCATCCCCCTGCCCCTCCCCCTCACAACACATCGTTCCCCCCCCTCCCCAACACCGCTCAATAACACCCCAACAACCCTCAATAAAAACCCCAATCACCCCTCAACACCGCACCACCCTCGCCCACACCCTCAACACCCGCACCCCACACCCCTCAACACACTACCCCCGCCGTCCCCTCACACACACACTGACCCCCTCCCCTTCACAACACAACTTACCCTTCCGTCCCGTCTCCAACACCCGCCCCGTCCCCGAAACACCCCTCAACACCACACCCCTCCTCCCCAACACTCCACAACACCCCTCACACCCCACCCCACCTCCTCCCCAACAAACACCCCTCACAACAAACCTAACCCCCCCCCCCAACACCCCAAGACCACCAACCCCCCCGTCCCACAACACCCCCTCAACAACCCCACCCCCTCCCCCCTCCACCCCCCTCACACTCACCCCCTCCCAAACCCCTCAACAACACCCTCGCCCCGCGCTCTCCGCCCAAAACTCCCTCACCATCCCCTCACCCCCTTCCCCAACACTCCTCACACACCCCCTCCCCCTCCCCAACACCCCCAACACTCCATCCCCAACCCCTCACACCCCATCCCCCTCCCCAACACCCCTCAATACCCCCCACACCAAAACCCGCTCAATACCCCTACACCCACCCCTCAACACCCCACCCAACCGAAGGCCCACCCTCCCTCACACCCCTTTTTTTTTTCAACACCACCCCACACCCCCTCACCATCACCACTACCCCTAAAAAAACGACCAACCCCCCTCCCTCCCCGCAACCACACCCCCCCGCCTCCCCCTCAAACACACTAACCCACCCCCCCTCCCCCCAACACCTACCCCCTCCCCTCAACCACAAAGACCATCCACCCCTCCACAACTGACCCCTCCCAAACCACAAACCCCGTCCCCAACACCTCCCAACACCCCCTCACACCACCAGACACCCAACCACCCACCCCCCCCCCATCCCGATCCTCTCCCCAAGCACCCCGGCAACACCCTAACGTAGAAACCCCCCCCTCCCCCACACCCGCTCAACGCCCCCACCCCGTCCGCCAACCTCCGCATCACCAACAACCGCCCTCCCAACACCCCTCCGCAAACCACAACCCCCTCCCATAACACCACCAAACCCCCAAGTGTCCCGCACGCCCCGCCTCAACCCCGCCACCACCCTCCCAAACCCCCACAATACCACCAAATACCCCACCTCCCCCCACGCCCCTCAACACCCCCACCGCCCTCGCCCCAAACCCTCCCTCACACACACTAACCCCCTCCCCTCAAACACACTACCCCCCCCCCTCATACACCATACCCAATACCCCCTACCCTCCTCCGGCCCTCAACACCCCACCTTCCCCTCCACAACACCCCGCAACACCACCAACCCCCCTCCCAACACAGTCCCTCATCTACCCCTCCCCAACACCCCGCTCAACACCCCAGCCTCCCTCCCCAAAACCTCCCCGACAACCCCACCCCCTCCCCAACACCCCTCAACACCCCACCCCCTCCCACCCACCCCCTCAAACACCCCACCAGAACACCCCACCCCCCCCTCCCCAACACCCCTCAACACCCCACGCCCCTCCCCAACACCCCTCAAACACCAACCCCACATCGCCCCCACCCCCCTCCCACCATCCCTCCCCATACAACCCCCCTCACCCACAACCAATCAACCCTTCCTCCCCCCCCTCCCACAACACCCCTCAACACCCCCCACCCACCCCACCCCCTCACCAAAACCAACCACCCCCTCAAAACCCACCCACCAACACCCGCCACCCCTCCTCCCCAATAACCCCTCAACA
Source organism: Ophioderma brevispina (assembly GCA_023653785.1). NCBI lineage: Eukaryota > Metazoa > Echinodermata > Ophiuroidea > Amphilepidida > Ophiodermatidae > Ophioderma > Ophioderma brevispina. Next base: position 64,453 of record JAMKCH010003386.1, on the reverse strand, counting down.
ACACCCCACCCCCTCCCCAACACCCCTCAACACCCCCCCCTCGCCCAAACACCCCTCCACAAACCCCCCTTTTTTGTATTTTTCTCTCTCTCTCACACCCCACCCCCCCTCCCCAACCCCCTCCACAACACCACAACCCCCCTCCCCAACACCCCTCAACAACAAACACCCCACCGCCCTATTTGCCTATCCGAGTACCGTTTCAGCGATCCAGCCATTATGCATATTTAATTAGCTCATTTGCATAACCTAAGCCGCACGTATAACACACTTTGAAATTGCAAAAGATGTGCACCATACAGGCTTTCATGCAATCGAGGACTTTTCTTTTTCCGTATCCAATTTACCGTTTCAAAATTAATAGCAAGTTTCTCCGCTGATTTTTGCATATTCAATCTAGCTCATTTGCCATACCTAATTTAACCCAATAACGGCCCCAAATCGTAATAATGTCGAAACCTCTTCAAAACCCACTTCTTACACCAAGTTACATGATTATATCCTACGACCTCCTAAATACTCATACACAAGGCGTTTTTTTTTCCTTAAATATGCAACTTAGACACTTAATTTAGCTTTTTATTTACGCCCAAAATGCCACTTTGAACCCAATTAAGATTCACGCCAAAAGGGCATGGCATAGTATTATTTCATGCAGCGAAGGAATTTTTGCTTGCCGATTACGTTTTTCAGAGATACCGTAATTACCATATTTAATTAGCTTCAATTTGCATACCTAAGGAACTGCGTTCAATCACACACCTCACAAACAACAACACACTTTCAAATTGCCAAAAAGATGCGCACCATGATAGGCTTTTCATGCAGTGAAGGATTATTCTCTTATCTGATTACCGTTTCAAAATTATCGCAATTACGCTGAATTTTTGAATATTAATTACTCAGTTGCATACTTCCTTTGCCCGAAATAGCCCAAAATCTATCAGTTCGAGAACTCTCGCACACCCGCTCCCTTCCCGCACACAAGTTACAGCATCATACACACCTTAGGAACTCCAGACAACTTGTACACAGCCTTACGGGAAAATTTTTCCGTAAATTATGCAATTAGATACTTCATTTGCATATTTTACGCCCAAATCTTCTAATCGGGTCGAGAACTTATCAACCCTCTTCTTTCCGCCAAGTTAAATCATTATAGCCCTTACATAACTCCAGATAATCGTACACCAGCACGTGAACACGGACGGCGGTCGACAACAAGCATGAAGACAGACAACAGAAGGAACGGACAGGACAGAAGACAGACAGAATTGATTACATCCATCTCATGCCGAAACAAAGTTCAGGCGAGACAAAAATGTCCAATGTGGTCCCACATTTAGTTCACACATCCTTAGCCCAATTTGGTACATTATTATGTTTTGATGATCTCCGTCCTATATTACTATCACATGCTGGGAACCAATAAAAACAATCTACGCTCTCTCAAACTTTGTGTCCATACTACTTCCAACAATGTTGGATCAATTCCCCCCTACTTTCAATTGAATTTAAAAACAGAACGCTTCCTAATGCAGTTTAAGTCTGTGCACCCTGGTAATGAGACCGTATTAAGCCGCATGTGCACACGAACCCACTAGGCTAAACCCGCCTTGGTAGTCATCGCTGGCCCGCCATGGATGCCAAGGATTCAGGCTAATTATGTACCCCAGAAGTAGCTAGCGTGTGCACATGAATTTCGGTCATGTCATGTCAATTTTGCATCGAACGTTTCACGAACGTGTTTGTTTTTATTTACCTCGCGAGATGGCTAATTCTTCTGCTGGTGGAAGTAGATTTTCTAGGAGATTTGCAACGATAAATGGATTGATTAAAGGTGTGGAGAGTGCCTACACCGGGAGAGTACCGCTGTTGGAGTAAAGATTTTCAGGTCAGTTAAAGCCTAATCGCTTGATCCAGTGTCAGTACAGGCCATGGCATGGACCCCGGTACATAACTCATGAACTTGTACTTCGAGTCTTTGTAGGCAAAGAGCAACTCGCGGAAATCTTGAAGTTGAAACAATTTTTTGTTGACATCCGCCACGAAGACGGAGATAATCAACAAACTGGATCTCTATAAAACATCAGATAGGCGATAAATCGTCATCTGAAGAGGTGTAGACAGGCATGCAGGGGAGTGTTATTTTTGACAGAGCCAATATTGGCCCAAGTCATGAACTGGCCAAGCTAAAGTTTAAAATGAAATGTGTATAGTAATATAGGACACAAGATTCTCAAAACATAATAATGATAAAATTGGATTCTTGTTTTCGCCCAATACCCAAATTTATACCATAATCATGCTTCTACTCTCCAAACAACTGGACCGATTAACTCAAAATTTGTAATCAGATGTTTTTTGAGGTATGTTTGCATGTCTAGGACAAAACATCATGAAAAATTAAATCATGATCGGGTCACCCAACTTTAATCAATTCCCAGGTATATATTATAGTCATTTAGGAAAACTGTTAGATTTTAGTTTACTTTTCTATTTGATTTTTAAGTAAAAAAAGCAACATTTTGAAATCCAAACCATAAGTACTGCCACATCTGTGCTATTGTTTAACCCTCATTTACCTGAGCCATTTTTGTAACAACACACCCAAAGGGGGGGATACCACTCCTTGGATTTTCCTTATTAAACATCAAATACATTAAAAATTTGGTGCCACAAGCTAGCTTAGCATATCGTCTTTCTGTTGGCATCAAAATAAGTACACACATTCCCAATGACGTCATTATGATGTTTTAAGTCAGGACAAGTATGAAAAACCAGTAGAAAATTACATTGATATTTTGCTTGCTTGCAAATATTCCGGGCATACTAGGCATGTTGGTACTCATTTTGGTGTTAATGGAAGGAGGAGGACCATAGCTATCCATTGGTACCAAAATCAAGTATCTGTGAAATGTAAGTTTCAGGCAGTTACTTTGTCTCCAAAAAAAGGGGATGGTTACCACTTAATTTCAAGATCATCCTATACCCTGGTTGGTGCTTGTTTTTGCATGAAAATGAGTGCAAATATCAATTGGCAATTACATCTTTGGGCACCATTAAGGGGTTTATGGAAGGGTGCAAATAAACTAGAGGGGTTGGTAATTCTCCCTTCAGCAGACAAGGGTTAAGAGGTTGACACATCCCAGGGAAATAATTTTCAAAAATCTTAATGGTGATAATTAACTTAAACGGTACCACCTGAAGACTGCAATATTAATGGCAAGGCCTTTTAATGCAACATGGACCATGCAGGTTATTGGTTTCTGATCCAATCTAGTCATTGCTTGAAGATTGTAACGATTTTGATATGCAGCTACACAATACCTTTTCTCTTTCTTCTCTGAGTTTAGCTAGCATAGTGTTTTCTTTCCTGAACCTCTCGATTTCATTCTCTAGCTCCGCCAATTTGTCTCGTAACAGCTTAGATTGCACACCGTCCCCAATGGGCCTCTCTGTAGCTTTCTGTAGGGATTCTTCTTGTTGCTGTTCCTGAAAAAACAATTATTGTATCATAACCTTTCCCAACCTTGGTAGATTACATTAAAACCATCTCAAAAACAGTTGACCTAAAGACTAGGCTTGTTTGAACTCATTTTTTCATGCTAATTCCACACCTAGTCAAGAAAATGCAAACATTTTGATTTTTTTTGGAAAAAATGAGCAACTATAGTTGCCTGCAAAATTCATAGGGTTAGGGAGAGGTCATTATTTATGCCGGGGGGTATTTGGGGTGGAATACAATAAAAATTGTGAGCGAGAGGGGGAATATGAAAATTTTCTTCAAGGAGAGAGGGGGAACATGATCTTTTAAATGGAGAAATTTCATAAAATCAGGAGGGAATGCTAAATTGTTGAACAAAAGCGAAGGGGAACACAACTTTTTTTTGTGATAAAAAGTTTTATTCCCCCATTCCCTTGTGTAAATATTGACCTTTACCTTAGTGATACACATGCACACTGTACTGTACATTCTGATGACGATGATAGCAATATTGATAAAATGTCTGAGGAACTTTAACTATCCTTTTAAGCTTTCTGGTGAAACAATACACTCATTTAACCCACAAGCACTTTTACTTTTAGCATGATCATGAAATGTCTTGTGCTTCTTAAACTTCAGGAACACTTATCTCTAAGTACTGGCATTTGTTTAGTACAGTAGAATATGGACATATGTTGGGGAATATGAAATGCATTGTGGCATTGTTTAAAACACTCTCTGATCCAAACACAAGCTTGGCTGACAAGATGCATCATCTGTATGCATTACATTTGGTTTGCCAACATACCTGTTGTTGCTGTTGTTTAGGCACTACTGGCTTGAGCTTAGGGAATAGTTTAGAGACAAGCTTTGATGTTGGTGGAGCTTCAGCTGCTTGGTGATCTTGAAGACTGTCTGCTTTCCTTCTGTCCAGAGGAAAGGACTGGCTACCTGTTGCTAAAAGTTATGTTATGGAGATGAAGCATTTTGTTATCATTGCCATCACTGTAGAGAATAGGGCATTTTGCATTCCTATATTGTGACAGCCTGTCTTTTCACACAGTCCTCAAAGTGCACTGCCATTACTATTTGTTGGAATCCTGGAGTATATGCAGGTGAGAATCTGGGTAAAAGGGGCACGACGGATTTGATTTACTTTGTTTTGTTTGGTGATGTGAGTTTACTTTTTACTAAAATGATATATCCAAAAATGTTCCTTTCCAAACAATTAATTACGTTTTATTTACCATTCCCAACTTTTTAGTGAATATTACACTTTTGGAAACCAGGGGCATAGGTTAGTTCACACATATCAACAAAGCAGCTGTGGACGCAGGCCTTACGGCCAACTTACTCTGTGGTAAAATGCGTAATTGGCAAGCGCTGGATATGTTACCACAAGCATATCGATGGTTGGACAAACAGAAGGGACGGTTAAATCAAAAATGGCAACATGAATGAACTATATTAAAGTTTTAATTGTTAATTTTACCAATTTTTCTGAGTACTACAAAGCACCAATTCCTCGTCGACAATTTGTGTAGTGACCTACTGCTGTTTCTTGGAGTCCAAAATCACACCATAGCACGGGTGTTCAAAAGGCGTGATCAAAAGAACAATTCAGACAAAAAAGACTATGGAATTCGAGAATGGGGTGCATGGATTACTAGAATGATTGGTCCAGGTATTTGAAACTGAGGGCACAAGTGCCAAAGCAAATGAACTTTACATATTGTTACAAGATGGCATTAATACTCATTTTCCAACACGTGAAATCAAAATGCACATTCATGATAAACCATGGATATCATTAAAAACCAAAGACTTAATCCGAAGACGTCAAGAGGTTTTCAATCCATCTCGGCCACTACTATGGCGTTTCTATAGAAAGTTCAACGTGCAATAAGAGCGGACAAAAAAGAATTCTATCACAACAGAGTTCAGAGACTTAAAAATCTAACCCTGCTGGTTGGTACAAGCAAATTAAGATCATGACAACCAAAAATAAATTTCAGTCTTTTATTGAACAACCTCCAGGGATTGACGCCATACATCCTAAGGATGTTGCCAGTTCAATAAATAATCAATTTGTTTCAATTGGAAGTGATATCGAACCACTAGATACACATAATTTACCTTCATTTCTTCCGGCACCACTTCCAGTGCCTCTGTTATATCCTTGGGAAGTCTATAGCAAATTATCAAAACTGCATATTAAAAAAGCAGGGGGACCGGATGGCATATCTGCCAAGATTATTCGGGAGTTTGCATATGAATTAGCATTCCACTAACTGACATTTTAAATTGTTCTTTCAGGGAAGGTGTTGTTCCTCAGCAATGAAAACGAGCTATAGTTGTCCCTATTCCAAAGACTACTCCACCTACATGGAATCAGCTCCGGCCCATTTCTTTGACAGACCACTTTGCTAAGGTGGCAGAGTCTTTTTTGATTGGCTGGCTCATGGACGATATCACCGAGCACATAGATGTCAATCAGTTTGGAAATCGTAAATGTCACTCTACGACATATTATCTCGTTAAATTGCTGAACAATCTCCATAAACATGCTGACAAACCTTCCAGTATATCCAGAATTATAATTACTGATTTTAGCAAAGCGTTTGATCGTGTAAATCATAATGTTGCAATTCCAAAATTGATTAATATGGGGGCTAGGCGTGCAATCTCAGTGTGTCAGGTATCTTGACAATGTGTCTCCTTGGCTTGAGCTGTCTGGAGGTGTACCACAAGGTACACTAACAGGTCCAGCTACTTTTGTTGCACAAGAGAATGATGCTGCTGTTACGTCTGACATGAATAAATGACGCTCAAATATGTTGATGACCTTACTATAGTGGAAAACACCTTCCATGATAAAACATCCACTATTCAGGACAACCTCAATGGGTTTGGAGAATGGGCAGACAAAAACAAAATGAGCCTCAATGCTAAAAAATGCATGTACATGGATGTCTCCTTTTCTCGAGCTCCTTGTGAGTTTGACCAACTGAGATTATGTGGTGAGGAATTGCAATCCACTGATTTTGTTAAAATTTTGGGTATAAAAATATCCAAAGACCTTAATGGGATTTGCATATTTCTGACGTCATCAAGAAGGCTATTGGCCGTTTGTTCATGTTAACTACACTCAAAAGATTTGGTTTGCAAATTGATGATTTGAAAACAATTTACATTGGTCTTATCCGACCACTAGTGGAATACGCTGTTCCGGCCTGGCATCCGAGTTTAACTGAAAAACAACATTATGCCCTGGAACGTATTCAAAAACGTGCCTGCAAAATCATACTTGGCTTTGATTACAACTCTTATGAAGACGCGCTTGAAAAGTGCAATTTTGTCAAATTAAGGACAAGACGTGATCAAATTTGTTTGCAATTTTCTAAAAAACTATTCAAGTCCCCTGCATTCCGTAGTTGGTTACCTAAAACAAGAGGTGATAATATTGGCAGATTACTGAGAAATTCTCATCTCCTTACTGTTCCTAAGGCTCGCACTAAAAGATATGCAGATAGCCCCATCCCTTATATGGTGAAACTGGGGAATGCAGATACACTTTTCTTTTTTTATCTGAATGTTGGTCTATGCATGGTGGTATGTGGTATTGTGAGGTGTGGTTTGGAGGGAGGTGTGAGTTAGTCACTGGAGGAGTAATGTGGGTGATTTGGGATTGAGATGCTTGTGTCTAATGACTATGGAATGCAGATACGCAGTGGCGTAACCGAGGTTGGTCGATCCAGAGGGGTGTAAATTTCCAGTCTTCCCCCAAGGTGCACAAATGGTAATGCAGTCCGCCCATGATTTTCCTCCAATTAAGTCTGAATTTGACCCAATGCGCGAGTACACGACCGAAATTATGCCAATTTACTTTATTTTGCCCAATTTTTTAGGCTGAAATTGGGGGGGTTTTTTTGGAAAAAAAAAAAAATTTCCCCGAAAGATGTTTGAAAATGGATATTTTGGGCCATATCGTCCCGCTTTTTTTTTTTTTTTCTTTTTTTTTTTTTTCGAGCCAGAGGGGGCAAACTTTGCCCCCCCTGCACCCCCAGGTCGGGTACGGCCAGGCACTGGCAATAACTTCTAGAGTTCTGTTAATTAACTTAAATTATGTGCAAGAGATACTGAGCAAAACTTGTGTTTTAAAAATGATTTTAAATTTTTTTTGCTTATTATATTATAGCCAGTGGCGACCACTTTTTTCGGGGGGGGCACATATATTTTTTCAGGGTGGCAAGCAAAATTAAAAAGTTGTTGTATAGTTTGGCCTATTAATAACTATTTTTTTCAGGGGGGTGCAAAAGGGGAGCAAGATTCCCCACACGGGTGCACTTCCCCCCGCCCGCCCCCCCCCCCCCCCCGTGGTTACGACCACTGGATTTATAGCCCTTAATTTTGTAGGCTCTGCTATTGAGCGTTTTCCTTACTATTATGTTGTATGTATTTATTATATTATGCATGTTTTGATGTTTTTACCTTGTAATGTGGTACTCAATCAGCCATTGGCTGCAATGTGCATGTTATAACTTGAATAATAAAACCTTGAATAATAATAAAGAATTTCTTTAATTCTACTTTATACTGCTTTTAGAAATGTATTTTTTATGATTTCTACAAAGCAAATCTAATATCATTACTCAAAATTAAACATCTCATAAAGCTCATGGTAAACTGTAAGCAAACATTATATAAACTTGTACAAAGAACATTTTTATTAGAACAGCAGAATTAAAAGAAATTCTTTAATTTTCCTTCAGTGCTGAGTTACGTCCTTATGGCTGTTTGTCAACCCGCGATATGGATGTCCGCATAAGTTTATTTTTCTACAAACATTTCCTGATGTTTCCTGTTAAAAAGTTTGGAAAAGGTTATTAGAGTTTTTTTTTTCATACTTCAAAACGCGAAATCCCTGAATTCATCAAAATTTAAAGATTTTGACATTTTTGGAACTAGATTAAAGTGCTAATAAACAATATGCAAAAAAGCAAATAGAAAGCATTTTCAAAAACACATTATGTTTATAAATCACTACTGAACCCTGATTTCCTTTCCAATGTTGACTTGAAACATAATGGCATTTCCCTTCTGAGCGTGAATGCCCCAAATTACCAAAATTACGAACACACAAAAAAAACACCCTAAAAAAAGAGAATGGTGCTTACACCAGTGACCCAGGTCACACACCTGTCCGACCTAGCTCTCCTTAATTTCCGTTTGGCTCAAGCCCCACCTGACGGGCGTGACTCTCATATCATGCTGTGGGCGGGCCTTGAAGTGGGAAGTCAACATTGGAAAGGAATCAGGCTTCAAGTTAGATGATTTATAAAACATAATGTGTTTTTGAATAATCATACACTGCAACTGATTTCCTTTACACCAATGTGACTGAAAACATATGCATTAACCCCCCGTTGAATGAAATATTTTTCAGTCAACGACAGAGTGACGCATCAGAACGGAGGTGACAAGATTTGTCAGAGCAGGCAACAAGGTGCAGCCAAAGGCAGACCTACACACACATAGAAACATTTTCAAAGGCCTGAAGGCATTAACATAAAAATCGGGGACATAGATGCTCACTTGACAAACGGAATACTCCTGGGCGAGCGTCACAGTCGGCAGCGATGGAGACTTTATTATTGAAGTTTTGAGTTTTAGTGTTGTTTTCTGCGGAGCCGCCTCGCAACTTTCTCTTGGGGAGTTTGTTACGTTTCTGTATTACACTGATGACAAAACGTTGTGGAGCCCTCCACGACATAGCCTCGGAGATTTTGGCAATACTGATTCCGCGTTGGTAGCCCATGACGACGAAATGTTACGAACCGAATGGGCTCTGAGCTTGTGAAGCTCCTATATCACCGCGTTTGAATCGTTAATTCAGGCTAATCCATCAGCATGTCTCCCGCTTTGGACGCAGGACCATGGGGGAAGCGTGAGTAAGAAACAACAGTCGTTCGTTGCCCCTGAGCGGACTAGTTTTACGTTTGGTAAGTACTTGCCAGGGCCCGAACGGACACCACAGGCGATCTTTCCGCACCGAAGAGTGACAGGCAATTCGGGGTAAGATAATTGTAGAGTGTCGGAAGGAGGATGACTCGTTCTTTGCCAGAAAGTCCGGCCTTAAGAACAATTTTGGACCCTGTCCCGAGAGAATTCAGACCCGACATAGAGATATTCTTGATGTCCGAGCATCGTCTCCCAGATGTTCGATAGCGACCAGAAAGCCCGTCTTGATGGTGACATGTTTTTAAGAGCGATGATGCCTCAGCCATCGGTTCGAAGGGAGGTTTCACTAAAAAGTCCTAAGACAGTGTTAGGTCCCAGGGAGGGAACCGTCTTCCTGGCCGGCGGAGGTCGTGTATTAACATCCCCTCTAGAAGGAGACGATTCGAGCCATCGTCATTAATGGTAGATCCGTCCTCGCAAACCCCTATGTGATCGCTAAGATAGCGGACGTGTAATTTCTAACCGTCGAGGTTTCAAGTCGCTATCGAAAGCGATCAGTGAAAAGTCAGCTGATCTTCGGCTACAGCCCAGTCGGAGACCCTCCTCTGCGCTCACACCGGAGCGGAAGTGGGTTCCCACGACCTATAGTAAGCGTCCATGGTTGGACTTCCTTCTTCCCGCTTATTAGCGAGGCAGCCCCATCCGAAAAGCCAGAGTCTCGGCATGCTGCCGCGGATAATGGCCACGCAGTCAACTCCAGATGTTTCGCCCAGCCGACCTACTGGCGCTCCCCTCCGTCCTTAATGGACACTAGTCCGACGGTTTTTTCGGCAGACAGCAGGCGGCTAAAAAAAAAGGCCCTCCAATCGTCCACCATCGGACTAAACCCAAGGTTTTTTCGGCCATAAGGGAGCGATGAGGATGCCACGGCACGCCTCCCGCCAGATTTTCGAAACCACGTGAATGTAGAATCGAATCTGCCGGACGGCATAGGCCGTGAACCCCGTCAAGTCTATCGCCAGAGCGTGACTGCGTCGCACCCCCCGGTCGTGAGTCCGGGTGTAGTACAGAGGGAGCTGGTGACTCAGTTTCGAGGCGAACAGTCATCTGAGGGAACATAAACTCCTCTCGAAGATCTCCCGCAGCGATCTCTCCCTCTCGGTGTCAGTCTCCTTCCGAGCCGTCATTCTGCCCAGCGGACACTCGTCGGCAAGAAAAGGTGAACGCTCCCGGACTGTGGACTGCTGCATCGGGATGCCCTGTCCGACACCACGCTATGATTCGCATTGCGTCGAGGCACAAGGACCGGGACCGAGTCCCGGTCCTGCGTTGTTGATGTAGGCCACCAGGTTGATTTTGTCCGACTGTACTATGACACTGGAGTTTGGTCACCATCTCCTCGAAGGGAGCTAGGGTACGTTCCCCTGCCCACAATTCGAGGCATTGACATGGGCTGAGCCTCGGGGTCGCGGGACCCAACGTCCCCTATGCTCCAAGGTCTAGTGTGAAACCCCCCCAACCCGACTTCGCCGCGTCCGTCTTGCAATGACAATATCGACAGGATGCGCATGGAAAGAGATTTCCCTGATGTCAGGTTGGGGCGGTGAGACACCCATGCAATGTTTCCCGGATCCCATGCATTGATAGGGAATCAGACTGAATCTTTGTCCGTTGCTCGGCCTGTAGTGCCGTCTGTAGGTGCATTTGAAGCAGCCCCTCCATATGGAAGCGACAGTAACGGACTAGGTCGACGAGACTTGGCCATCAAGCCGTAGAGGGAAGCCAGTCTCCCAGCGGGGGCCTGCGTAAGCACTCCATGGAACGTCGCAGTTGTGAATCCACGACATTCACCACCCTCGGCCGTCGTGTTCTGCACTGGCCCGGAAGCAGTTGTCAGCCGAGCACCGCAGTAGATACCTCATGTCCTGAGAGGGGTAAGGCTCGACTTGTCGAAGTTGACAATGAAGCCCAACCGCTGCACCACCTGAACGTTAACAGACCATGTTCGGCCGTCGCTGGGGCTACGGACCGTAATCAGCCAGGTCGTCCAGTACATGCCGAAGTTGACCCCCTTGCCGCCTGAGGAGGCGCCCACTTTCCCCTCCCGGTCACCATCGGGGGGTGAAGACCCTGGGATAGGTGGAAAGTCCGAAGGTGAGGCACGTCCCCACTCGAACGACTGGCCCTCGATTTGGAACCGGAGCCATCTTCGGTCGTCGGATTTTGCGACCTGGACGTGCAGGTAGGCGTCATTCAGATCCAAAGAAGACCCCCAGCTCCCCTTCAAAGAACAGCCTGCATGTGGACCGAGGTTTTCCATCCTGAAAACCTCTCTTTTCGCTTGATATACGTGATCAGAGTCTTCAGGTTCAGCTGGACGCCATCGCCATTCCCCGTTCTCTTGGGGGCAAGAAGAACGTCGCCAAAACCCCTTGTGAAGGGGGGGTCACTGGGGATATGTCACCCTTCGCCAAGAGCCGCGAGACACCCGGAGCTACAATAGGCAGGGGGAAAATCGTCCAGAAGAATTGAGTCTTTCGGTTTCCCCCGGAGGGGGTTAGGTCTCGGGTGGGAATCGCCCTGGGTGTCCCCCCCCGCGGTGAATTCCAATCTATACCCAACCCCCCCCGTCCAACCAGGGGGACGCTCACAACCCCAGCGCGGGGTGAAATGGCTTGGCATTCCCCCGCTAGAGAACTCAAGGCAGGCCGCCCACCGTGAGGTGGTAGGCCTCCCTCCGAGGAAGACCCCGGCTGCCGCCGTGGCCTCAGGACGAAGACTTCTTCCCCTTCCTCCCTCACCTCCCTCGGTGACTTCCTTTCTTTTGTTGTAGGGGTCAGTCCTCGGCCTGGGCCCCCGGGCTTTCTGGGTAGAAGGTGGGCCTGGAGCTTCGGCGGGCTTCTTTGGTTTCTGAGGCTGGGTCTGCTTCGCCGGCTTGGCGTGAAGGCTGGATGAAGAAGAGCGACGCGATCTCTTCCTCTTAAGATCCCCGAGAGGAGATCTTCGCCTGAGCATCCTTGAGCGGCTGCTCCGACTCCACCCTCTCCGCCGACGCAATCAGTGAGTCACCGAACGAACCCCAAAGAGGACGTCCGGCGCGACTCGGGCTTGGTCTTGAAGAGTTCCGATGCAAGATCGGGGCTCAGGGTGCGGAGTGTGAAGCAGGCGTTCTCAGCGTGCCGCAATTACTCAGGCGCGCGCTCAATGACACGAGCCTCCGTCTGCCTATTCATCATAGCGAGGCTAGACCAGTCCAAGCATCGGAGGCTCGTGGAGAAACCCCACCCACCCTCCGCCCAACTAATCGAGGATCTGATGTCGTGGGCGATGACCATGGAAAGCGCCTATTCTGACGCCAGAGGTCAGACCAACCGCCATGTCCTGGTGCCTCAACTGGTCCTCCCAGATGGGAGAAGCCACTCCGGGGCACCCTTTCCTGTTGGCAACTTGGCTGCTAGGTGGTCCAGGATCCTAGTCGGGGTCCTCAAAGGAGTCGTATTCCCCTTCGGTATCCCGCAACACCTTGCAAAGATTTCACCGTGTTACGATGAGATTCTTCTGATAACTCCCGGAGCGCTTCCAACATAAGACCAACGGCTGTGAAGCGTCAACGGCCTGGGACTCTTCTCGGAGAGGATGGGGAAGCCCAGATTGAGCTGCCCCTCCTCCGCACCCGCTCACAGGCGCACAAGCAGGCCGGAGACTCGGTCCGCCCTGCGCAGCACATGAGGGGTCATCGCGGGCAGATAGCCCCCTTCCCTCCTGGTCCGCAGCTGCCGCGGACGTCTAAGGCTGCGAAGGTGTATCACCGAGGTGACTCATCTCCGAGCCCGAGTCCGCCCGCCAGCGCTGTCCTCCCGCCACGTCCGGAGGTCCGGCGATGCGGGGGGGGCCGGTAGGAGCCCTGGGAGGACGGAGCAACGGAACGAGTGGACGGAAGGCGGGGGCCAGGAGCCGCCACCGGGCAGCGACAACCAGGGGCCTCCCGCATGGACCAAGCATCTGGCATAGGCTGGGCAGCAGGAGTCACGAAGCGCCGACTGCACCCAGCCCGACGCTGACGAGGGTACAGGCCGAGAAGCGTGGGTGTCGACACCCCCAAGTCCCAGGCACGGTAAAGAAGCCAAAGGTATTGTAGTGGGACGTGTACCACCGCCCTGCCCCGTCCCGTTCCCAGCTGTACCGCCTGCAAGCTTTACGCGTCCCAGAAATGAGAACAATCTGCGGCATCATCGTGCGCACTGCCCCTCGCTGATCGGCCAGAGCATACCCCGACGCTAACTTGGTGCCAAGCGGCTGGCTCCGAACGGCGGCTGCGCGGATTTACTATAGCCTGGAGGGTGCCTCCCCGCATTCGGAGTCACCCCGTCGAAAGACCATACCAGACTGACCGCCCCAGCAGTCCGCTCGACTGTGGAGGGTAAGCCACGATAACGGGAAGTTTGCAATCGTAACCTAGAAAGGTAGGCTGCCGCGGGTCTTGTCCCTGCAGGGTAGGCATTACAGCTTGGCCCTGCCGGACTCCAGGAGGCCCGGTGCACCACCGGTACCCGTCCAAGGCGGACCGCCGCGGAAGCCAAATGCCGGCGACCATGCACTAGCAACCACAGCAGGCGGACCAGCACTAGCTACCGTACCCGCATGAGAGGCTGGGGCATCTGCGGAGGCCAACCTGGGGGAGCACCACTCGCTACACCAAGCCTCGAAGGGCCCGGAGCGGCGAGCGGCGCCTGCTGAGAAGGCACAGCATGACTGCCGGCTAGAAGATGCGGGGTGGCAGCGAGCGTTAGCCCAACACCTGTGGTGTCCCGCAAAGGGATACCGAAGCCAGCGACCCAGGGTTTGCCGTGACAACCCCGAGTAATGGCCAACCGTATCGCGGTAAAAGTGCCTAATACACCGGTACCGCACTACGTGTGTGGACAACACGGCGATGATTCAGCCTGGGCGACCCTGGGCACCAACCAATCACCCTCCACCACCACCGGAATGTCCCCGGCCGCTAATCCCCCTCGGGGATCGCATGCGCGACCCCGCCACCTGCAACCCGGAGCAGCCCTAAGGCTGAACCAGCTAGCCCAACGTCCGTGAATACGCTGAGGAGAGCGGCCCGAAGCCACCCCCATCGCCTTCGCGAAGTAGCCGAAGCTACCTCAACTTCGGGAGTCACCCAGGGCAGCCGCGGCTGCCTTGGACGCACACCGGACCTCGTGGAGCCCGATCACCACCGATCACCACCCCCCCTCCCTTGTCCAGACACATTCGGCGTACCCGATGCTCACTGAGAGCCCACTGAGCATTCCGTAAGTCCAGCATAAAGAGGAAGCACCTGTCGGTGCGTACCATTGCCTGTGCACGTCACATAAGGATGGGGGTACCCATTCATAATTGAAGCCGGGCAGCGACGCCATTGTGCGCATCAACAACGGGTGAGCGTGAGTTGCTAGATGGAATAGCGTGCGCAATAAAACACCGCAAAGAACATAACAGCGTGCCGTTGAGGCCTCCCCGTACGTCAAACGGTCAAGACCCAAAAAACCAACTCGTACCTGAGTCACGAACGTTAAGAAATTTTTCAAACAAAACCGTTTTCACATATTTTATTATTTACCACAACAATATTAAAATAATACAGCACACCAGACCACCTAAATTGTTAGCGAGCAAGCCATAACAAGATAAACTCACAACTCACACATATCGTCAAAGGCCAGTCAGCGCAACAAAACTTGCGTCAATGCTGCCTTTTTTACCTTGTTTCCCGCTACAACAGATCACATAGACCGCATATGGCGGCAAAAAAGATCAAAACACAAGGTCTTCCGACGGTGTAAAAGCCTCCGGTTATTTCCTTCCAAAAGTGCGGTGTAATAACTCCAGTATATAATCCAGTCTAATATTAGATATAGATATGGTATAGTAGTAGGAGTATTCCGTAGAGATGACAACTAGTCAGTCTCATAAATCTCTCAGTTAATTTTGGCTGTAAATTTTAGCAAGCTGCGGTAACACGCGTCCGTCTTGTTAACAGCCAAACGGCATTGGAGGAAGAGCTAAGGTCGACAGGGTGTAACCTGGGGTCACTGCAGTCCAGACCATTCTCTTTTTTAGGGGGTTTAATTAATGGTAATTTGGGGCCTGCCCACTCCTCAGGAAGGGAAATGCATATGTCTCAGTCAACATTGGTGTAAATGGAAAACAGTTCAGTGTAATGATTCTAATAAACAGAACTCTGATATTTAACACAATGGTAGAAACAGAGCATGTTTTCTCAAGCAATTGAGGCGGGTCAAACCAGCAAACTATGCTGCTTATCCAACATGGCAGTCACATAAGGATAGCAAGTTAATATCTATTTATATGATGCCAGTTGATCATTCATGTGCTGCACTTCAGCAAAAACATCTTGTACTGAATATTCAATGTGGCTTGTGATATGTTATTATTAAGTCTACCAGTTTGGATATGATTTCAACTATACAAAAAAAAACACCACTCACATCATTATACAAACCTTACCAATGTGTGCAGGAGGAGTTGAAGATACCATTGGCAAACTACCCTGCAATAATACTGTCATCATCACTGTCTTCATCACCCCCCCCCACCTGAACATCTAGCGTGTTACCTAAATCCCCCCACTCTCCTCATCCTCAAAGTCCACATTTAGTGCATGAGAGGAAGAAAGGGGCGTGGAGTAAAAAGATAGAGGAGGTATGACAAAAGAATGAAGAGATGTCATGAAAGAAAAGGGGTGGAAGAGACAAGGACCGGAGCACGGGGGAGTGAAACGAAGACCTTGTTCTCCCCTCCCTTTCCTATGTATTGCACGGAGCATCTTCTTCCTCCTACCTCCTCTTCCTGTCCGCATTTCTTCTGCAACCTTCTTCTCATGTTGATTCTTTGCTCTCCTTATAATCATTGGAGCTTTCAGAATCTGTATCATCAGAATCTTCATACACACCATGCCTTGCTGCCTCTAATTAGGATCACGAGTAGCATATTTGCTTCCCTAATTTTTTATTAAAGTTGGCTTGTTCCAGACTTGGTTGTAATTGTAGGGAGTTTTCCTGGTGAGTTTTGATGTACTTGACTAGCCTCTCTGTTAGTTCTGTTATTGGCAAGTCGGCAGCATCAATAACAACTAAGTCAGAGTCTTCCTCTGTAGAGCACGCCCATTTCTCAATTGGTGTTCCCTTCAATTTGGACCTAAAGGTAAAGAGCTTTGGAAGTATTCTCTTAATAGTTCTATCAAATCAGAGTCATCAGACCACTGCCTGAGGATGAAATTGTTCTGTGAACTGGTCATGTGTTGCGAATAACTGGTCGTTCTTGAGATGACTGTAAAGAGTTTGATTTTCACACTTAAGCACCAAGGGATGTCTTACCTGTAAAGAGATTTAATTGATAACTAAATCATGTAGCTAAAATTCTTTGCAATAATAAATCACAAAACAAGTATTGTGTGAAAATCTTTCCAGCAATAATAGTGAAGACAGCTATCAAAGACCCTTAAGTTAAAAGTATTTATCTTATTTTTTTAAACCATTACAAACATAAGGGATAAAGTTTGTACCCCCTTGTCAATCAAGCTATTTGTTTGTTGGAAGAGCTCAAGTTACGCAAAAAAACACCCCAATCATCATGTTTCTTGATTACAAAATCGATAAATGCCAATGGACACTAGAAAAAGCTTTTCAGTGGGCAATTCAAACAAACACAACTTTAATAGATAAGCTAGTATGTGATAGGTGTCGTTAAATTAAAGACACTATCAGTGATTTATCCAAAAGAGTCAAAATATTTGAAATTTGCAGGAATATCTTAAAGTGAAGGATAAGCCTGTAGAATTCTCTTAAGTTACTTTTTTCCAATTGAAGAATTGACAGAAAAGGCAGTATTCAAAGATACGAATCTCCATTCAATTACGTGTTGTAGTAAGTTACCGTACGGACACAAATGACTCAAATATCCAATTTTGTCCTTGTTAGGTTGCTTCTGGTCCAAGGATATCTAAACTTGTTACAGACATGCAAAAATCTGATTTTTTTATGACTTTTTTGATTTTCCGATTTCGCAGATCACTGATAGCGCCTTTAATCTTCCAGGACCATACCATATTTTATATTGACAAGACTACAACTTCGGTTTGATAATAAAAATGAACTAGAATTTCGCGGTTCTCGAAAAAAAAAAAAAAAAAAAAAAAAAAAAAAAAAAAAAAAAAAAAAAAAAAAAAAAAAAAAAAAAAAAAAAAAAAAAAAAAAAAAAAATGACCTCATCAACATATGAGGGATCCCATTGTGCACCTATGACAGAAGTTTGGTTCCAATTGAAGTTAAACTTTTCAATTGAGGTCAATTTAAAAAAAACTTAACAATTTTTGACACACACACGCACAACGGATTGCTAAGTGGTCCTGCCAGCTATAGCTGGCGGCCCACAAAAAGTAGGGATGTCTAAGTGCAAGAATCATCATCATGTGATCATCAAGATCAATAGCAGTTGAAAGTTCACATAAGTGAACAAATTTTTGTTATGTGCAATGGTCATAAACTCGCATCAACATGAAACGATTGTGTTATTCAAACTCTGCCTGTCAATTGGTGGTTTGGTGCAAGAGTGTTTGGAAGGGAAAGATGGGGTGTTGGGAAGGGGAAGACAGGTGGTTGGGAAATGATGCCGATTTAGAGATTTTTCCCATATATCTCCAAGGAGCTCGGCAACCTCCAAAATCCTAAATCCCTGGTTTGGTGTTAATAATGATGATCATGTAGCTTTTGCTTGTGGCCAAATAGGTATTGAGGTCATCTACTTGTATTGCTATGGTATAAAATTAAAACACAAAGCTCTGCTGCAGAGATTTTGTGGAGCATTCTGGCAAAATACCAATTATAGATATACTGGATGGCCGAAGGTTGATACCAGAAAGCATCATCCAATCTGCTATCAATTAATGGGCAAATTGCACATGCTATATTCTTATCCTTACATTCATATTTCAAATATCTTGGTTGCTATAATGCAGCATTCTACATGTAATCATATTGGATCACACATATTTCAGAGATTGTATGTACCGGAATGTTTACCCAAAAAAAATGAGTGGAAAGAACAAGATTATAGAACTGTCAGATAAAATACAACAGAGTTTTTAATATGGGCAGAAACACAATAATTTTTTTTATTAAATTTTAAAAAATCACATTTTTGTATCAGCCAAATGAAAAAAAGGTTCATTCCAGAAACCTGCAAGCATACTTTGCATAGCTATGTGAAATCAGATTTTCTGCAAAGCACTGTGTAACAAAAAATTTAAAAAATCAAAATCTGGCAAAAGCAGCAGGAAACAAAAACAAACCAGGCAAAAATATTTTTTGTCTGTAACAAACAGACAAATGCATAGTTCATAGGTTTTTGCCAAATATTCTGAGATAAACCATTTTCCCCATCAACAACTCTTATTTTCAGAGCCAACACCTCACCTGTTTTCTTGCAGTTGTTCTTTTCATCATATTTACAACCAGCGACGCATTACTGGAGAAAGACGCATTGTCATCTGCAGCTTGTTCCAATAACTCAAACTCCTCCAGGTCTTCCATCTCTTCCTGAAATAAAATCACACATCGATGCATTAAAATAAACCACAGCGTAGTTGGGCACGCTAAACCTCATATGTATTCAGGGTTGCCAAAAATAATTTGCTCAAATCGCGGTAAATGGGGTTGGAAAGTCACACAAATCGCTAAAAAGTTGCGGGTAACACCAGAAGTCACATAGAAAACTGTATTCAAATTTTGACCAAGAAATTGCAATAAAAATTGTGGGTGTCGTGGTAAGCCTTCTCAAGTCAACCAATTGAGCTACCAAATCGCGGGTTTGGCAACACTATGTATTTTTGGCCCTTAAACATGTGTAACCTATATTACAGGATTGCTTTAAACATGTTCACTGGTCAAAAATGCACACAAGGTTTCCCTGCTGAATGACAATAATAGGTCAATGGTATAGAGACATCTGAAATGCTTTTCCTTGCTCTCCATAAACAAAGGTCATATAGTTCACTAACTTGATTCTATGGTGTCCTCCATGCACCCCAGGGAATGTGAGGTAGAAATTTGCACATGAGGTTGAGTAACTTGTTCATCTCTACATGGGTTCTGCAAGTGACCCTATATGAGATTTAATTTCTCAAAAATATCTACTCAAATTCATTAAAATCGTGATCACCTCTGCTTTCTTCTGCCATTCTTGCATCTTCATGTGAAATGACATGTCTATGGTGTCATCTGGATGTACGCCCTCTGTTGGGAGATGCTGGTCAGGTTGTTGCTGGGCTACCATTGCCATGTGGACGCTGGGTAACTTTTCTTTGTCTATAGCAGACCTACTCAAGGGTTTGGTCTTTGGTTTGGCAGCTGGCATGGCTGGATGGCTTGGGACAGACTGTCTAATGACGGCAACTTTTCTTGACAGCGGCTGAAAAATAATTTGAGTTAGTTGTCAGTGCTTTCAATTTGCAAGAGATTGTAGTTTTACATTTACATGAAAATTGTTGCACAGAACCTGATGGTTAGTTAAACGAGTTTCAAAAAAGTTATTAGTGACAATGCACATGTTATTATTTTTAAGATAAGAATGCTTACATAATATATAAAATATTACTACTACATCATTGGATAAGGAAGATTGTGTGTAATAGGGACTATAAACAAGTGGTCGTATATTGGGCGAGTTGAAGACTGAAAAAATATTTTCTTTGAGTCTGAACTGGAAAGCCTCAATTTGGTTGCCAATGGTCTAACACATAATAATCATAGCTTTTAACAAAAATATTCACAATGTGTGAAAAGTTATAATACAATATTTTCTCATTCCAAATCCACATAAAATTGCCAAAGTCTTTATTGCTGTACCTACTTTAATTCATTTGGTGCTGTTGCCCTCTTGAATGAGGTTGGCCTCTAATGTCTGGTATCAACCAAACAAAATCTATCCAATATTAACGTTAATATTTTGCAAGAAGCAGCTCACTTAACAGGTAATTTTACAAAGAGATTCAAAATCTAAAAACAATGCTAATATTTGCCCCGGAAAGAATTTAGCATTGTGCCACCATCCTATGAATTTGGCACCCTCAATGGAATGAACTGCATGTGGACGTGGTGGCAGAATACTGAATTCATACCTTTGCCCTATGCGTTGCATGATTACTTAGTTTTGGGAAGTATAGGCACAGCCCAAATGAAAGTTTCAGATGCATATTAACACGAGTTATAGTCGCCGTCATAATTTCTGAAACAAATGGCACGCGCGCGCTGGTTGAATTGCGTATTCAATTTCCATTGTTAAGCGTTCCTCACACACTTCCGGGTTTACGCGCATGTAGCCTGAATTTTGTTTCAGAATTACTGACAAACACTATAGTTCAAATAGATACATGGTCCTGAGTTTACCTGGGGATAATCTTGTCTGCTTTGTGCCCTTTCATTAGGTTTAACATTTGGCACATCAACTTCCTTCGAAATTTCCTGGACATCTTCTGAAGTCATCCTCTCTTCACTTGGACTTCCACGACTTCTTTGTTGCTGTGTTGGTAGTTTCTTCACCTCTTTTGACCACCTTGTGGGTGGTTTTACACTGATTTTGCCAAACCTGGCGAGGCCTTGTCCTCTGCGAAGAAACTTCCGACCTGGACTAGCTGTCGTCTGATTGTGAGGATGCACGGAAGATGATACAGGTCTCTGTTGCTAGACAAAGGCAAGAAATAGTATTAAAGCAACCTCAGATCAGGTCCAACCAAATGTCAACAGACCACCTGGAGATGCTTTCGTGTAAGTTGACAATTAACAGTTACATGTTACTCTAAGAAACACCCCCTTTGGGAAATATGTTGTCTCTGGGTATTTACTATGAACAGTAGAGTATGTTGCTTATTTTATGATTGTATTATTTTGTTCATGTTTGAGTGAAATGAACTCTGAAAATCTTAATCAGTTGGGTCATAAAAAATGACTTCGAACATTAGGTGAACACCTAGTTACTTTTAAGTCACAAACTTCTCAAGATTTCACATCTCCTGAGATAACATTCCTATGCAACTTCAAATTCAGTTTAGTATTTTGATTATGTCGTAGAGATTAGGGTGTGTACGAGTTGGTTTCAGAATCATGCATCAAATGATTACCCCTAAAACCATTCTGCATTCAAATATGCATACCTTTTCTTGCTCCAATCTCATCTGCTCTTCTATCAGCTCCTCAAATGTCTTGCCACCTCCTCCAAGCCCTGGGCGTATCGGGCGCTCATCGCCCAAGGTTTCTTCCTTATCCTTATTGAACCGATTCCCTACCTGTTGCCGTGGTGGGGTAGATCTTTGAGGAGATTGGATCCTTGCTGGAGATTCCTTCACTGGGGTATCTTCATCCTTTGCATCAACAAAAGAGCAGATGATAATAGAGGTTAACTCTCAACACAAGCCTGGCACTCATCATTCATGTCATTAAAATGAGAGTTACACAAATTTTGTTTTTAAAGACTTCAAGATTAATGTTTTCATGAAGGGATCCAAATACACACACAAAAAAAATGATTAGAAGCATTGAAGTGCTGCCTCATGAAGGAATGTGTTTTTATATTAGCAGAAGCCACCATTACTCTAACAATGTATGTTTTAAGCGTGTAATGCATTCTGCTAGCGTACCACGCACTGGCCCATGATTGGGCGCCAGTGCACCTTGACAACAATTATTCAAAAACACATTATGTTTTATAAATCATAACTGAAGCCTGATTTCCTTTCCAATGTTGACTGAAACATATGCATTTTCCTTCTGAGAAGTGAAATGCCCCAAAATACCATTTTAGCACCCTAAAAGAGAAAATGGACTCGACCAGTGACCCCAGGTCACACCCTGTCGACCATGACTCTTCCCCAATTCCGTTTTGGCCCATAGCCCACACGGACGCACACATCCCATATCATGCTGTGGGGCGGGCCTGGAAGCGGGAAGTCAACATTGGAAAGGAAATCAGGCTTCAGTTATATGATTTATAAAACATAGTGTGTTTTTGAATAAATCATTACACTGAACTGATTTCCTTTACACCAATGTTGACTGAAACATATGCATTAACCCCCGTTGAATGAATATTTTCAATCAACATCAGACTAGCACACTTAGTCGGAGGTGGAGCATGATATTTCAGAGAGAGAGGCGATAGGATGCAGTCAAAGGCTGAATCAAAAGCGCCAGAGCACAAAAACACATGGAATCTAGATTCCAAAAGTCAAGAAGCCAATAACTCACCCAGCCAGTGGAGTACACCAAGGGTGAGTAGCAGGACCTTAGACTTTATAATGTGTTTAAATGACCTAGCCAAAGTTTTTTGGAGAAGAGCCAGAGCCGAGAATCCCGCAGAGAAAAACCAAGCCTAAGGAATAGGCGAAAGGAAGAACTCTGAAGGAGACTGGGATGCGACGTAGGCCCTAGAAAAAGGGCCAGAAGCACCCCGCGGCAAAGGCGGATCAAAAAACCAAGGAGCGGGCCCCCTAGAGAGGGGGACCGATCAGAACACCACAGATGAACCCAACGGGGAGAGACCCGGGGAGATAAAGGTTGAGAGACTGAATGAAGGCAAAAAGGCCCCGGCCCCGTGGAGGGCTGAGAGATAAGTCCAACCCTGACCCGGAAGAAGAAGCTACAAGGAGAAGAAATTCTCCGAGCTAATTCAGCCGGGAAAGGGGACCCGAAAGGAGTACTAACGGCGAGGACTAGAGCGAAGCCGCACCCGAAGGATAACTGGGGGCTTCGCCAAGAGACTCGCGACCAAAATCAGATCCCCAGAGGGAGCTAGCTTTGGGGTCAGGGAACAGGACGCCTTACAGAGCAAACGGTACGAAGGACGAAACCAACAACCTTAATGTGGGGTGAGCGAGACGACCGGAAAGATCCACCCCAACGGACGTCGGACACAGCTAACACAGCTTCAAAATAAGCGAAAAGTCTCACCTCAGACTGCCACAGCCAGGAGGAGGGACGATTTTCAGGCCTCGCTAGGAGGTAGACAGAAACCAACGAGGAAAGATACGAGGCAGACTCCGCAAAACAGGAAGCACGCGGCATCAGACACGGGCAACGACAGAAGTCCAAATGCTGGAGAATAATAAAAACTTCACTCCCCAGATCGGGCCAGCGTCAGACCTGGCCCCCAAAAAAGTAGACAAAGTGGGTAAACCACGAGAAGTCTACCAGAGAGGGAGAACCCAGAGGCTAGCTCAGCAGAAACACGAGTCAAGCCTCGAGAGGCGACCCCAGCCGAGAGCTCACTAACCGCTCGGGGAAGCCCGAGCAAAAGCCAAACCAGTGGCGACTGTCAGCAGAGAGCAGTGTGGACAAATGGCGTAGCAGGACAGACTGAACTCACATGCGGAACTTCTGGACCCAACGACAAAACGGTATCGAGGAGGCAAACAAGAAGCCCACCTAGCCGAAATCGGCTACGGCCAAAAGGATGCCACCAAGACGAGGCCCGTGGACAGCACAGCGGGCTTCGACACCAAAATTTTCACCGAGAGAAAGAGAGTGAAGAGAGCCACGGGAGAGGTGCTACCGAAGGGCGAGGATACCGATAAGATCCCAAACGCTCGGAAAAGGCGTAGTACTCAACTCGACAACGACTCCGAGACGTCAGACAGGGAGAATGATCACAAGGGGGTGCGCCAGAGACATTGCGCCCGGGACGGAAGTCCCCTACTAAAAAGACAGTCACAGACTCAACGAGGGGATAAAAATCCCCAGTAGAGGTGGGCAGCCCACCATGTCAAGAGCTCAAGGTCGTAAAGACAGGAGCAAGAGCAACCGAACGTGCCCCAGGACCGAGGGTACAAAGGGGAAAGCACAAGAACCAGTCACACACGGCGGGAAGACAAGACCAAGCCCACTGCAGGAACGGAACAACTGAGAAAGCCGCCGTGAAGGCGAGTTCGGGGAACCCACCCACAAAGGGAGTACCCCGGCGCGGGGAATCCACTCTAGGCAGCACAGTTGAGACAAGAAGAGGTGGCAAAGAACAACACGAAAGTGAAGAGATCGAACCACGGAAGCCTGAAAAACCGCTGGAGAGGAGGAGGGGAAACCCCCTACGACACGGACCCCGACGAATCGGGGAGCACCACACCGGGCATGAAGGCCGGAACCGCGCTAGCCCGGACGAGCCCAACGCTAGGACCGGCGAGGCCCCAAACGCTAGGCCGGAAAAGGCCGACGCTAGCAGTACGAGAGCCAAGAGGGGCATTGTAGAGACGACCCCAAAACCCGTTTCCGGTCCCCCCGAGGGCGACAGCGGACAGGGTAGTCCAGCTGGAGCCACAAGGATGTGCGAGACCCCACTGTCAAGCCAACCCCTAACCCCCGAACAAACCGGGAGAAGGGATCCACGGTCACGACACCGACCCAAACAGTAGGCGGAGTCCAGGCGAAGTCGAAAGACCTCAAGGGCTAGGAGTTAGGATGGGGAGCACAGGTAAGGTTAGGCAACAGACGCCAAAAACCACCAGCGCGCAGGACGAAACAGGAGCCCCGAAGGGGAGCGAGGGCATCACATGGGTGGGAGCAAGCCCAATTGAGGGAAACCCGAGCATCAGCCGTCACGGACTGAATTGACCAAAGCCGAGACGGCCAGAAGCAGCTAGGCCGGAGGGCACCAAGCCGGCATGTAGGCCGAGGCCCTCGCGCCCCGCACAAAAGGAGGAAGGGGGCAGGAAGAACAGCCAAGGCGCAATGCTCAGGTTCCCCATACGGGTGTAAGGCCAAGGAGACGGACATAGAGGGCCCCTACCCCAGCTGAGCCGGCCAGTGACGCCCCTGGATTGGGGGGGGGGGGCGCCCGCAGACCAAGCATAGGCACAGGCCTTAAAAACCCCGAAGGGCGGGCAAGGTAATACACCAAGCAGCAGGGGCCTAGCTAGGCCAGGACCGACAAGGGCCCAGCCAAGCTGTGTTGGAAGAACCCAGGGCCAGCTACCCGAATGGAGATGAAGGTCTAAGTAGAGAAGAAGCAAAGCTAGACGATGAGGCCCACGGGCCTAGGCCAGGCGAAGTCAAAAGGACTGCCAAGGCTTAGGAACGACCTCCCAAGGAAGTCGGGGCTAAGACCCAAAGGGACCAGTATCACGCAAGGTAGAAACATGGTCTAGACCCAAGCGGGAACAGGAGACTAACGCCCGACGGCAACTGTCACGGGCCCGACTCGGAAGCGGCGCTCGGCCCCGCTGATCACCCGAGAGGAGCAGCGAAGCTGCATCATAGCCATAGTCAAGCTCCCACGAGGGCGGACAGCGGACCAGCTCGGTAGCGTAAGCCTAAACAGCCAGAGGGCTAGGGCCAGGACAGCCCAAGGCCTAAATTGGGCCAGCGACTAGATGGCAGAGACCAGAGGCCTCCAAAAAAGGGTTAAGTCCCGATGGTGCACACGGAACGGGACCGGACTAGCACCCGAAGGAGTAGGAGCGGGCTACCGGGGCAGCAACAGACAGCCGCCAACGAGGGCAGCGACGGGAGAAGCGACCGGGCCCCAGAGATGAAAGCCCATGGGAGCGGGGAGCCGAGTGCATAAAGTCTAAGGTCTGGATCTCGACAGAGCTGCAAGCTATAGCACGGCAGGCTGAGCCATGCCCAGGGAGGAGAGGGCTAGGCCCCCACGGCAGGGCAGGAGCACCCCGTAGGGGACCCTGCATGCAGAGGGCTTTAGGCAACGTCAGAGAATGGACGCCCGGGGTCTTGGTCGGTAACCAGGGACTACACAAGGCTTAGAGGGCTTCCACGCCAAGAGGAAAGGCGACATGCCAGCCAGGGGTTAAGCCACCCAAGCTAGGCCGCCCCTTAGGGGGAGCCCAGCCAAAGAGCAGATGAGTAGACCCTAGAACCAGAGAAAGACACGAGACCTACCAGATCCCTAGAGGGACGCCCGAGAGCAAGGCGGCGCGAACATCCCGAAAGGGGACATGGTCGACGCGCCGAGAGTTGAAAGTCAAAAACCAGGGAAAGGTGGACAAACAACACCCGAGCAACAAGCCCGTAAGTGGAGACCAGATGCTGTGGTTAAGCCCGAAATCCCACACAAAACGCGCGGGATAAACGGCCCACCCGGAATCAACCGCCGATGACGGCGGAAAACGGCCACCATGCACCGACCCCTACGGGGAGGAGACACGGCCTTAGAGGATTGAATGATATCCAATCAACCCAAGCCAATCACTCGAGAGGTGAAGAAGAAAGAGAACTATAGAAGGGAGGAGTTACTCCACGCCGGAAGGCGGGGAGAACAGCCCTAAAGTCCCGGAGCCACGAAGTCTATACAACCCGCGGGAGAGCGACCTTATAGTGAATAGGCTAAAGCATCGGGCAGGCAGCGCCTGAAAGGGCAGTGAAGCCGCACCGAGCTCCCCCGTGGAGGTGCAAGCCCGAAGGTAACCCAACGCAGGGCGCGAGGGACACGGAAACACCCACGGGGTGCCCGTAAAAGGCGGAACGTAGCGGGGAACTAGCGCGACGAAGCGACAGTAAAGCCACAAGGAACCGGCGAGTGAGACGGGGGGCCAAACCTTGGCGAAGCGTGCGCGGCTCCACTAGCCGAGTGAAGGCCTGGGTAAAGCCGCAGCACGAGCCAGCGATAACCCGCGGGGGGGTTAGCAGGGCTGGCCATGCGGTGGTTGCGTGTGCGAAGAGGCTGGACGTAGCGGGAACTAGCGGGCTTGGGGGACGAACAGCACAGTAACCGACACACGGAAACCCGCGTGAGCGGGGGCAAACCTAGCGAAGCGCCGCACACCCCACCTAGCCTGTGAAAGCCTGGTGAAGCATGCAGCAAGAGCCAGATTGACACCACCTAGCAAAGCGGGATGCCGATGGGGCAGTGAGCCATTAAAGGACACCCGCGGGCCCCCATAGGGCGGGGCGCGAGGAAACCATCAAAGGCTTGACGAAATCAAGCCCCGGGAGGACAGGTGAACACACGGGCAGGCGGTTTGCAGAGTCGAGGATTCCCGAGCTAAACCACGAGCGCGGGTGTCGGTACTGGCGCTGGATCGGCCCAGAGAGACAACCAGGGCGTTCACCGAGCCAACTCACGCTACCGGACGGACTGTCAGTCGCCAATCCAAACAGGGAAAAGGGCAGAGCAGACCATTCTAGCCTGCACCGATAAAACAACGAGCTAAATCAGGCGAGCCAACGCCGGCAGCGTGCTAGTCAGTCAAGCCCACGGGGAGGCGGCCGGATAGCATGCTCTGCTATATCGGGATGTCCGCAGCCGCCAAATCCCCAAGGGAAAAAGCAAGAGAGACCGCGCTAGCCTGCACGGAGAAAGCCCCTAGGGTATGGCCAGGCGAGCCGGCGGCCGGTAGCGAGGTAGAAGGGCGGAATCCGGAGAGCAGAAACGGCATCCTACATAACAAGCCATGAAGTAGCCGAAGGTACAACATCTTTAGGTGCTCCCAAAGCAGCGGGGCAGCCTTGGAAGAACCTCGGACGGGCACGCACACCACTCCCCTTTCCCGTAGCGAAGAAGAAGGGAAACAGTGTTCAATGGCGAACCATCCAAAACAGAAAGGCCACCGCAAAACGGAGCACAACCAAACAGGAGCGACCGCGGAAGAGCGAGACCCCTAATGAACGCACGGAGAAAGAGGGGTCCCGGGGCGTCTGCGGGGTGTGAAGACGAGCCAGGAGGGGCGCACGTGTCCGAAACGCAAAACGAACAAGGACAAACAAAGGGACCGCGGTTTTTAAAACCCGGCCCGCCAAGGCGGAGACAAAGCTCCGTCGCGGTAAAAAAGTCACACACGGTAAAGCATTTTCCAAAGTCAGTGACATATTTTATTAAAATACAACAAGCATAAGAATAAAATAATTAGACACACTCACCCAATAGAACTGTTTAGTGAAGGCCGACAACTACACAAAAACAGGAAACCGGCTCACGAAGAAGAAGGCATCCAAGCACGCAACACGTGCGGCAATGCTGCCTTTGTGTACTTTCGCTACACCGATCACATGACCGCATCGGCCGCCAAAACAAGGATACACCTAAAAGCTATCCGAAGGGCGTAAAAGTAGATCGCGTTTATTCAGTCAAATAGGCGTTATAAATCCAGTATTTATTAATTTCAGGAAATCTATCAGCTAGTATTGCTATAGTAGTAGGAGTATTCCGTTGAGAGCCAACAGTTCAGTATCAAAAATCTCAGATAATTGTGGGATGCTATAATTAACAGAGCGCGGATGACAAGCGTCGTTGTATGGCAGGGCCCAAACGGGGAAATGAGGAAGAGTCATGGTCGACAGGGGTGACCTGGGGTCATGGTCGGTCCATTTTCTTTTTAGGGGTGCTCTAAAATGGGTATTTGGGGCATTTCACTCTCCGAAGGAAAATGCATTGGTTCAGTCAAACATTGGTGTAAGGAAATAGTCCGTGTATGATTTATTAACCAGATACCCTTTTATGTACCACTTGGGGGGTTGTAGCAGATATTAAACACATATAGAAATAAAAAGTTCAATTTTCACATCACATTCCTCAAAGTACTTCTAGTAAACAAGCATCCCAATAACATTGGGGGCCCTACTTGAGGCGTCTATAGAAGTTCCAAGTTTTGAAATGTGATTTGTTGTGTAATTACTGCCACATGTCTCCTGAATGCTAAAATTAACCACCAAGTGTTGCTACATCCGGTATAATTCTTTAAAAATGGGCGGTGGCTTATACCGAAGGTGGGCTTATACCCGCGAGTGGTTATGTAGGTCATGAATTCAGCAACAAGGTGCAAAGGACATGCTGTTGTATTTTTGGAGGGATATTAGATTCAACTAGAGTTTTGCAGTTCGCAGCTTGAATGCTCGCGTACTTCAAGACCAAACTTGTGCCAATTTGCATACACAGAGTTTTAAAAATAGGCTACGCGGGTGTTGCCATACCTCTTTCTTCTATTTCCATTTAACTGTTTCATATGACATTTTATTGGCATTGATAACGGCAAATTTGTTTGAATCTTTACATGGCTTTCTGTGTCCATCTTTTTCCAACAATGCCAAGATTTTCAGAGCTTACAAATAATCCTTGTCTCTGTTAAATTTGGTCAGAAAAAAAGGAGAAAATATCCAAAAGAATGGAAAACACCCGAGATGAATTTAAAAAAAAAGCAAAGAATTTAAGGAAAACACCCAATGAGCTACGTGATAATTTCATACTCAACGCTGCACAGATTTTTTTCAATCTAAAGATTTATAATTTGAAAATCCCTTCTTTGCATTTTGTAAACGGTCTGTGGGTATATTGTAGCAATTTAGATGAAACTAAAGAAAAAACTGTTTATCCCAATGAAATCCTACATATGACAAATCCTCGTTCAGTTCAACTGCTCATATATTTCAGTCTCAAATGTAATGCACAGGCATTGGAATTAGAATCGGGATAGGAAAGGATCATAAAAAAAAACCTGCCTTGATTTTTGCCTGTGGAATATTGGTTAAAATTATCCTTTTTTGTGCCAGTGAACGACTTTTAAAATTTGGTTGAAATTTGATCTATGAATCACATTGTGGAATTTGGAAAATGTGGAAACTTGTCAGGTAAATTTGAAATGTGAATTTTGGATTTCTAGTCTAACTGTCATGAGGTCAAGCCCCCCCCCCCCCCCCCCCCAAAAAAACATACACAAAGCAAAACAGGCTAGGAATTAACGTCTGGAAACCATATCTCATAAATAACCTTTACCACCTTAAGAATCTAACAACGGTCAACAATGGAAATTCGAGATGACAATGCATGGGAAGGCCACGCAAAAAAACATCTGAGCACAAATCACTTTTTTCCCTTATACAAAACAAAAATAACTGCAAGGTGGAAAACTGGTGAGATCCCCATGGTCGGTCGATAGAGAGAGTTTGCCACGTGTTCTGGGGAATAAGAGCGGAAAGGTCTGAACAATACGCAAAGTATGACCTTCCACCTTTGTCTAAACAGACCTGTCTGTCCCCGGTTGCAAGGGAGCCGGTAGAATACTAAGGGCCATATGGTTGCAAGTGTCTCTAATTGGTGAGGGTCGATGTCTTAAGGAACAGACAGGCAGACTGACAGACAGACAGACATTTCGCTATAGAACAAAATCATCCACATCCCCCATTCCCTGTGGGCCTGGAGGAGGAACTTACTTCTTAGTAGCTTAGAGCAGACAATACATGAGCAACTCTGTAGAGCAGTAGGGCTACATGCTCCACAAATGGGTTGTTTTGGGCTCGCCATGTGGTTTCCATATTCAATCTGTTATATCATACAACTTAACCACATCATCGTTTTGACCTACAATAATCACCAAAAGGATAATCAATGTGTACGACTTAAAACAATTGGTTTTCACAAAATGGAAGCATTTTTTTTAAAAAAAGCAAAATGCTTTTGCCTAGCTTGGTACAATGCCATCAACAGTTTTAAATCCACCTTTCCTCTGGCTGCTTTTGGTCACAGATTTTAAATACACTGGGATTGTGTTGCCTTTGTTTTTTGCATACCATACTTTTAGTGTTAGTTGGCTATATGACAACAGTCTTATAATAATACTATACTAATAATACATCCAGGTTTATTTTAATCTCAAATCGTTGCCTGTAGGCCAAATTGCTAGAGACTTTTACAACTTAAGGTGCAACGAGAGATTTCACATATCAGGTGTCCTAAAAACTCGAAAAGTACTGATTTTTTTTTGCCCTGATGTAAGCTTTCAGCAAAATATCCCCATCTGAACGTATCAGCTGAGAAAACGTTCTTCTTTTTTTCTTCCTTCTTTGGTACAACAAATTGTGACATTTCTAATTTCATATAGGAAGAAATACGAAATTAGCCTTTTTTATAAGCAAATTAAAATCACCTTTTTCTTCTCTCTTTTAAGACATTTCTGTAGCCAAATACAAGGTAATAAATCTACTGAGTGTCTAATCTAGATGAATTACCACTATTATGACCATATTTGGGTGCCTAAAATCTCGCGTTGCAACTTTAATAATACTATAGACAGAAAACATGCACTTGGAGGCAGCCGCTTAAACAGCGCCATATTGCACATGTACACATCACACACGAAACACACCCTGGATGGGAAGTGCAAGCTTCATGGTTCTTTGCCCATTTCAAAATTACATGGAGAAATGTATTCAGGTGTTAATCATATCTGTTATACCAAATTAAATTCAGAATTGAGTTCCCGAATAAATCCAGCAAGTGTTCCCACTGATTCGAAACGAGACCCTTGCTCCATAGGTAAGCTTGCTAACCGCTAGACCACGCACTGTTCTCAATCCATACGTCCACACGTTTTGCAAAGATTTTAAAGGCACACTGCCATGTGTTGACTTGGATTATACAATTGCTACAAAAGCACTGTGCTTTGTGCCCATTGGAAAGTGGATAAAAACTGATGTCATTGTGACAAACTAGCCTAAAGCAGATTTTACAGGCTACGATTTTCTGCAGAATTGAACAACTAAACTATCTCATTTTTTCTTGAAAATCAAGCTTATGCCTCAAAAGGGTTACCATTTCACTTTATTAAGAACAAACCCCACCAAATGACAAGAGCATTATAAGTAACCGACGATAACTCTAACTCTGCCACAAATTAATTATAAATCATGATGATAGCAGTACATCATTTACTCTATGGTAATTACCTTTATCAGCCAGATGTATTCCCGCTTGGTACAGCTACTCTTCATAAATGATAGTAATGTTTCTGAGCTAATCATTTCCACCTTTCAACATCAAGAAAAAAAAAACAGGTAAGAATTTTTGAAAATCATCTTCTAGTATGATCAACACTGCCGAAAGAGCCTGTTATATTCCTCTCTTATTGTAAAATGGTAATGGATACAAACAATCAAATTGTTTTCTATGGTTAGCACCTAAAATAACATTTAAAAATTAAGGCTCAAACGACAATTGTATTAAGTGATATAGGTACTATCATTAATTATGGATCGGCAAAAAATGTCATGGGAATATACTGATCTATCCCTTAATATTGAATACATTAGTAACATTTTGTGTAATTCACATAATTCCTATCAGAATGATTTGCCAATATATCCGCCCTGATAGTGGAATTCACCAACAAATGTTTGAGACTGACTAATAAATATTTATGATGTGTCCAAAATATAATATCTTCCAAAACCATAC
The DNA here is from genome assembly GCA_023653785.1 of Ophioderma brevispina. NCBI lineage: Eukaryota > Metazoa > Echinodermata > Ophiuroidea > Amphilepidida > Ophiodermatidae > Ophioderma > Ophioderma brevispina. The sequence continues at coordinate 31,773 of JAMKCH010003386.1, read as the reverse complement.
ATCATCAAACAATCACATTTTTTACTACACTCTCTTACCTTTGGAGAAAACTGTGCACTCTCAAGACGTGGTATCTCCTCTGTCTTGAGCAGCTCATACTTCTTGACAATACCATTGAGATGATAGCACATGGCAATCTCTGGCACATTGCACATGAGGTTGTCCAGCCAGTAATCCATTCCTGTTAGCACATTGATGGGGCTATTCATGTCTCTATCAACAACAAAATGCAATGGTTAAACATACATACAGACATGGCAAACCTGTGGTCAAGGGTCATATATTGAGGTCATTAGAGGTCAATGTGCACACATCTAATATGAGCCTTGGTCAAGTGGTTCTTGTGACCAAGTATGAAAGTTAATAGAGCAATGCAGTAAGCAGCCAATCTAATCATGGGGAACATATACACACAGACATACAAGCAGAAGGAATCAAGGTAAATCCCCCATTACTTTTAGCCAGGAGATAAAACTTAAAAAGATTCTCCCTTATAAATATCCATAATTCTATGGGTGGGTAAAGGTTAATGTCTGTTTGTTGTTGTTGCTGGCTTTTATTGCATTTTTTTTCACGTGAGGAAGTTAAAAATACTTATACTGCTAATTACCCCTGTGGGGCTTGTGCCATTATTTTAATGTCATGGCTTGTTACCACAGAAGTACATGCACAAAGGGTTTAAGTTAGACCCAGTCAGGCCCAGTCTTATCTTCAGTAATGGATTTATAATGGATATTTAAGTCTGAGTAAACTTTAACTGCCACATAAAAGTGGTTTAAATCCTACTACAAGAATTATCTTTAGACCTCACAGTTGGACCTGCTCTAAAATGAATCCTCTTTTGTACATGGAGCAAAGACCTTTAACCTTTGCATGTCTCAAAACATTTTTTTTACATAAAATAGTCAAGCTATAAGAGAAATGAATACTAACCTGAGTCTAAGGCTGACTGCAGGGTATTTACCACCACCAAATATGGGCAGATCAGAGCCAATAAGCATTCGTAGGTCTTCAAATTCCCACAAAACATGGCGGGCAAATTCACTGGCCTTTGACTGTTAAAAAGAATGACATGAAACCTATTGAATATATGTCGGTTTGTCTCATTGCCATTTGTAGCCACAATCTGATTAGATAGTAGGTGAATTCCTATCTTTAAACTTTGCATGATATGAAATAACAATAATTTAAGTCCATTTAACATACAACAAGATAAATAGAAATCATACTTGTCCCAAAAAGTGAGAATCGTTGGAATGGTTCATCATATTTTGCCCATTTCAAATATTAAATAATATTTGCAAATTGAGTCATTTGTCAAAAAAAATCAAAACTCAGTTTTCAATTTCAGTTTGCATGCCATTTTTCTGGCTTCATTTTTCTTAAAACCCCAACTCAATTGGACTATAGGTTCAAGATATATGGTAAATTTAGTGTCGATCAGAACATATAGAAAGGAAGTTGAACATAAAAATTTTGTATTTTTGAGCTACAGGAAGCTGAGACAAACTCTTATTTTTTAACCTAACCACCAAATGAAACTCCATATTAAAGGTGCAATGAGAGATTTTGAGGCACCCAAATATTGTGTCGTAATTTCATATAGATTAGACATTCAAAAGATTCCTTACCTTATATTTGGCTACAGAAATGTCTTAAAAGAGAGGAAAAAGGTGATTTTGATTTGCTTATATTTCAGTATAAAACATAGGCTGAATTTTGTATTTGCTCCTATACGAAATTATAAATTTCACAATTTTTGTACCGAAGAAACATTTCTCAGCTTAATCCTTTCAGATGGGGATATCAGTACTTTTTTATTTTTTTAGGGACACCTGATATGTGAAATCTCTTGTTGCACCTTTAAGATTCACAAAACCCACTTATTTTTTTCTACTTTGCACTATTTTTTTTTATTGGGACACTATCAGATAGGTAGCACTATCACTATGCATCTACTTTTTCTTACCTCCCGAGGTGGGTCAGGTACATGCTGTACTAGTGCTGTATCCCTACTTGATTTAGCAGGAGGGGTGGCTCGCTGAGGCACAGGTGTAGCAGATGGGGCACCATGTGAAGGCATGGGTATGGGTGTTTCCTCACTTGAATCACTGACGCTAAATAGAATAACATCAATGTAATGCATGAACAAAACAGTCTATATTTCATGTTTCAGCCTTTAGGGAATGAAATAATAAAACCCGGTGGTATTTTTAAAAATTTACATTTGTTGACATTTTAGGGTCTCTGTGCACAGGACCAGCGGCTCAATATCCCCTTTAAAGGATGGGTATTTTTATGGTTCAATAAATGTAGCAGACATTTGACGTCAGGAAGGGCATCCGGTCAATCATCTTTTGCTCCAATAAACCCTCACACAGCAGTATTGCTGAGTGTGATGTGTATCCAGCCACCCCCATTCGCGGGGACAAAACCGGATTTAAAACTAACTAAATGAACCATGGAAGAGCAGAATTCCTATTTCAATCACCAGGTGTTATGCAAATTAAATCCAGAATTGAGTACACTATTCTGCAAGGATGTATACATTTTTAGAATGTGATTCCACACTTAAAGGTGAGTGACCCAATCCTGGTCTGATTTTCAAACAATGCTTTCTCTCTCATGTGGAAGCATATCACCAAAAACACCAGATTACAAATAATGAGTTAAATCAGTGATGATGATGTAGTAAGCCATACCTGCACTTGTATTCCAGTTTCAAGAATTACTGACTAATACATTTTCAAAGTCAGTTTCGATAAGAGTTGAAGTGTTACTGGGCACTGGTAAATGCTAAATTATTGTCAATAATCAAGTTGTCTTTTTTACCTGTAATGAAGAAACTTAGAAAGAAGATTCCAGTTCTGCAGGGTCTCATTTGTTTTCCTGCGAGTAGATAGGTTACGCTGATCCTCCACAGTGCGATATATAACATCTTTCAGCCAATTCTTTTCCGGCTATTATTGAAGGGAAATTGACAAGACATATATTACGTAAAATAATTTCAAACCACATTTGTATTCATGCCCACTTGTCTGAACCTAAAGAAAACCTTCATTTTAGGTGTGTATAATGTGTGTCTTTGGAAGGACACTTCCAACTGTAAAATATTGTCTCTTGTCAAGTATCCCATTTTCTAAGACATTTTACTGAGACTTTGCTTGTACTCTCCACATTGGACAAACCCCCAGCATTTTTCACAAGCAAAGAATTAAGATTTCCCAAAATGGCACATATCAAACATCATAATAGTAAGAGACCAGACCAGAGAATCTCTTACATGTACATGGGCATGTAGACTCTGCTAAAGTGCTTAGACCTGGGATCCTCAGGACTAGAATGTCTTTATGAAGAGAAGATATTAGTAGCTTCTCACATTGCATTTGTACAGGTACTGTTGTGAATCGTAGTTATGAAACATTCTTCAAACGCAGGTTTGTGATCAGTTAATTTAGCCATGTTTCATCTCTAATGATTAGCATCTGAGTACCTGTACAAAAACCTCCATTGGAAGCAATGCATTGTGGGAAGTTACTGATATCTTCTCTCGTCTTTATGTATCATTACAACTCTTCTGACAACATAACTGGATAAACTTGCCATCAAAAGGACTTGACTGTCATATAACAACACTGAAGTCAAGTATAATGAAAGGCCTACAAAGCTTTTCAATATGCTTACACTTGAAGACTGGATAAAAATTATAATATGAGACTTAAGGCTGTTCATGAGCTGAAAATTTCCACTGATGCATAATTCTTGTATATAATTAAATAAATTTGCCATATTTAGTAGTGCCTTCGGTCTATTCCGGACTGGACACAGACTCCTTGAAGAGTTGCTTTTCTCAATACTAAAGACTCCCTGGTGAGATGTAATTCAAAGCAAATTTACAATAACTGCCTGCTTTAAAAGAGTGCCTCTTACCTGTGATGCTGTTCGAAGATGCTGGTAGAGGTCAAGTTCATCTATCAAAAGTGTTCTTCCAATGCGGTGTACTGCCATGCTAACCTGACCCTTGCTGAATGGAATCTTCAACAGCTTCTTGATGTTCTGTTCAGACAAGCATATTATTTAAGAGGCATACTCAGTCATTTTGAAATAAAGTTATCCTCAATTTTTTAAAATAGATATTTTTGTCCATCTAAAGATTGTGTACACCCCTGTGAGAGTACAAAAAATTCCCTCCCGCTATGTTTCTATTTGCACAATCGTATGTTTCTTTGCTTCTTGGATATATTTTTATTACATGTTAACCCAAACACATACTCTCCAAGTTGCAAAAACCAAAAAAAAAAAATTCACATACCTCAGAAGCAGATATCACATCAACTTCTCCCACAGTTCTAGGCAAGGTCCCAGCCATGTTAAAACTACAATAAATGATTAACAACACAAACTTGTAACTATATATGTTATAGAATGTACTTTTGTGAGAGAGAGTTAGTAATTACTAGTAATTAGTCAAGTTAGCTGCAAAAAGCCTGCAGAGGTAAATGCATTGGCAAATAATTTGTACCTTTCTTTGCTTTATAGGTAACCATGAATTGGAATTCCCTGACTTTTTATTCAGTCGGTCGCACATCCGGGTATTTGCTCCAATTATTGCATTTACTCCCCAAATCTGGAGTGAAACTTAGCATTGGAGTATATGGAGAAATTATACTTTTCGAAAATTCTTTCAGCTTTGACATGATGGATTAAAATTTTCTTGAAAGGTGATTGAGAGAATATCAAAATGTACAACATATACGAAGTTGGAACTGATTTGTAAAAGGATTAGGGTGCTCTTCAGATATAATTGATCTTTCCTATTCAACACAGTAGTAATCTTTCACTCCAGTATTCAGAGGGAGGGTGAGGAATAGCCTATTTATGACACGACTGCGACCATGAGAATTAGCTCAGGATGGAGGCACTTTTCTCCGACTTGGGTAATGACAACACTGTAGTCACTTGTGGTCTGAAACCACGTTAGAGACCCCTTGAAGCTGCCTCTGCCATTCATTCACCTGCAATAGCCGGACTCCTGCTAGAGGTTATCAAATTCACAATCTCTTCTACTAGCTAGGAGTGTTACTTTCCTTCACCATTCAGAGATTGAAAACAGGTCCCAATAGGGGTAGATTTTACTAACAATTGGTCCAATTAGAAGTAAACACCATCAGAAAATGGTCCCATTATGGGTGTATATTAAGTCCATTGTAATGTGCTTCCCTTACCTTGAAAATTGTGTGGTTGCCCCTTTCAACCATGTACTATGAGCCTGGAACTGAGTGCCACTACGCAACCAGTTTTCTGGTGGTCTCCGCAAGTCAGTCTGAAGTTCAATCCTGGAGAAATGACTGACGGGCTGTACCTGAGAAAATTTCACCATGGCTGTGGATTTGTAGTGGTCACCTGGAACCAATTCTCCCTGTCAGTGAAAGATAATCTTTAAGCAGTCAATATATTACAAGGGTATAGCAAGACATGAACTTGTTTGTAGAAAGTTGTGAGGAGGTTAGAGAAGATTTCACACAGTATTCAAGGGGATTAAGAGCAGAAAACATGAAAATACATTTTCACAGATAACCTTGACCTTTTTTATGTTGGGCATAGGCAGGCATTAACAGGTGTAATCAAGGGAATTATGCTGACAACTAGGCACCACAGATAGCATGTTGGGGTATACAGGACAGTTCATTGTTCTCAGACAGCCAGGCATTACCCTGATCAGAACTGACTATAGCCAGGTCTTTGTCATGTGGCTGATCTTCCCCATGAATAGTGGGCGAAAATATGGTACTTACGAAAGCTATTCTAGCATGCTGAAACAATGACATCAAATTTTGGGTAATGCAAAGTCCCATGTAGGAGGCACTTACCGTTTCAATACTGCATCCACAGGTAGTAGTAGACTTTCAGCCATTCATATGTCCCACTATATTTATTTTTGAATCCATTGCATATCGAAAAATAGCGTAAAACTTTTGGTAAACGTGCATACTTCAGTGTAGATTTATCCGATGATCAAACATGTGCTATTATTTTTGTTTGGGATATGACGTCGAAGACCAGAAACGAGTCTCTCCTGCCGTACCGGCCTGCACGCTTAGTGTATAACACACACGCACACACTGTATTGCGGGTTGGGAAGAGAATTACAATCATGTGACTGAATGTTTGAAAACAGTATTGTTTTCTTAACTCCCGTTATTTGGAAATCTCCTTTTTCCAATGTCGATAATTACACATTGCATCATCTTTGGTGCACAAGATGACCCCCAAAACTAATATACACAAATTTCTATTCAGGCGATCCCTGGCGACGTCATACTACCGACGTCACCGGCGATCCCATCTTGCTCGTCCTCTTTCCCGCAATCCCATAGGCTCACCATCTCAGGCGAAAACCAGTGGGGCTGGGTGGGAAGGGATCGACATTGGAAAAAGGAGATTTCCAAATAACGGGAGTTAAGAAAACAATACTGTTTTCAAACAAACTCCCTCATATTTGAAATCTCCTTAGGGTTTCCAATGTCGATAATTACACATTGCATCGACATTGAAAAACCCCTTTTTCCAGACTAGCACCGACCATAGGCCGGAGGTAGTTGTCGCCCGAGAAAAGAGACTTAACACGAATTCGAATAGAAAACCCAAGTGAAGAACGAACCCGAAGGCTACCCTCAAAAGGCGGCCGCGGGTAAGCACCACCCTTGGATACAGAGTGCGAACGCTACTAAAGGCCTAGAACAAGTAGGCCCCCACTTTCGCTCCCCGTCCACCATATAAGTTAATTCCGGTTAAAGTCCCGGAAATAGACTGACCTTGAACTGATCATGCTCACGCAGGTAGAGAACGGCGCAAGTGAAACCGCCGGTATCGGAACTCATATCCCTCATAAACGTGGTTATGAAGGAATAGATAGAGCGCCAAAACGGTGTTAATGATCTGTTCTAGGCGGAGGAGAGGTGAAAGGCGGACGCAACCTGCCCAGCTCGGGTGAAGGAGCCGTAGCACGTCCGCCGGGCTCACCGATAGGCCCGATTGATACCTCGACAGACCCAAGGTCTCGGAAGGGTCTTAGGACGGGGAGAGGTAAAAATCGAGTGCCTCCCACAGGACACCAACAGCCAGTCCTCCCTCCACGGCAGAACCAACCGACATGTCCGGCTCAAAAGCAGAGGGGTGCCTGAAGCCAGGTCGTTCATACTGGAGAAGACGCCGGCAGAATAAGTAGAGTGGCCCGAAATTGTCCAAAAAACTATAAATTGCCCCACCGACAATGCGTGCAATTCGGAGCCGCAACGGCCTGACGCCATCGCTAGCAGGAAAAAAGTTTTGGACGTAACGGCGGCCAGACGGCGGAGCCATCGGCTCATACGGCACGCTGTCAAACTCCGTAGCGGAGGTTGGGGCAAGCCCAATCAGGCAAAAGGCCCTCGTGGGTGGCGGGTTAAAACTGCCAAGGTAAAGAGCGGTCAAAAACTCATCACCGACTCGGAAACAGCCCAGGGGCCGTTCAATCGTGGTAACTGAACCGAACCGCCAGTACCTGATTTTATTCTTGATTGGTTCGTGTCTAGGCCACACTGTAATCAAGAATTCAGGAAGACTGCGATCTGAGGAACCAGAGTTGGACGGACAAAATAATTTGGCACGGCAAACAAAACTTAGCGACCTCCTGATCCCCACAACCGTTGATATTTACATCACACACTCACACCAAATCATTTTTTTCTAACTCTATCCCCACTTTATACTTCTTCAACGTTCTCCTTACTCTTAATGCAGTCCTTTTAGTTTAATTGCTTTTTCGGAAGACCCGCCATCGCTCAAAATAAGCGACGAGAGAGGATCTTCGCTACACCCCTGGTCACCAGATCGGGAAGCGTCTACGAGAAAAGCCTTGCGTCTAGAAACATTTCCTGACAGCGGCCACGCGCCAGTGAAAGCGTCCCCAGATACGTCTGGACATCTGCAGGAGACTCCCACAGGAACATGAGCGTACCGCGTGAGTGTCCGCAGTGACCCTGCAAGCAGGATCACCAGCGGATGAAACCACGGCCGACGAGGCCGAAGGGGACAGACTATTACTACGTAGTTGACCCTTCCTACCATGTCCACCACTCGTGGAATGAGTAGGATCGGGGGGAAGGCGTAAGCCTTCCTCCCCGACCAGTCCAGAGAAAAAGCATCCGACGCCCCGCCCCGGGATCGCATCCCAGGGAGCAGTAAGTCCAGGAGCTTGGCATTTCCGGCGGACGCAAACAGATCTACCGATGAGGCGATCTAAAACCGGAGAATCTGTTGCGCTACCCGATGAGACAGAGACCACCAAGAGGTTGGTCCCGCCCCCGGGTAGACAGTCCGCAGTGACAGTGTGAACGCCCGGTAAGTGAACAGCTGTTAACGTGATCCCCCGCTCGATGCCCACCACTCGATCAGAAGACTCTTGTGGAGAAAAAGAGTGGGAGATCTCATTCCACCCTGCCGGTTGATATACAACACCACCGTGGTGTTGTCGGACCTGATGAGGATCTTGCAAACGGACACCCAAGTCCTGGAATGAATGCGGATAAATCATAGATTTCGTCCAGGACATTGATGTGAAGGAGACCGATCCGTGGCCGAAGCGGCCCGAAACTGTCTAGTCCCGAAGGACTGCCCCAGCACCGACCCGACCATCTGTGGTCAGGATCAGGCGGGTGGAAGGAGGGAACTCCACGTCAACAGAGGGAGATTGCGGTTCGAATTGGATTCTGATAGGTTCACGATGAACCCCAAATCATGACCCCGAACCACCCACTGGCTGGGCGAGCGCGAGGTACATCGGCGGGAGTAGATACCCAATCGTCAAGATAGGTACAAAGGTTAATCCTCCTGCCGTCCGAGAACTAGAACCGAGCCAACGGCCCTGACCACACGAGTAAAGACTCGCAAGGCGCGTGGACAGGCCGCCGCCAACGGGAGACATGAGAACTGGTACGCTTCTAATCTACCTGGAGCGTAACACGATTGTTCTCCCGCCGATTTTGAAGGTAGGCGTACTTGAGATCCAGAGACGTCGCCCAACAGTTAGATTGGGTAACGGAGAGCAGGGCAACAAATCTCCGACCAATTACTTCGGGGCTTTGATGAGACATTGAGCGGCCTCAGATTGTGAATCGGCCGCCAATCGTCCGTCTTCTTGGGAGAAAAACCCCCCGAGAAGCAAGGGCGAGGGACGATTGCCTGTTTGCCTCATAATGTCCGCCACGAGGACATGACGCTCTCTGGGTTCTGCGGGGAGCAGCGTGAACCATTCCCGACAGAAGACGTGGTGGTAGGAGCAGTGAATTTTATTTCCCCAAAATGATGATAATCCGTTGGATACACGCTCCCCCCCCAGGAAGCGCCGCCGATTCTCGCCGAGCGATGCTGATAATAGATTAAGCGACCGCCACGGAGGGTAACCCCCCGGTGGAAGGCTCCGTGGACAGTGGTTCCGGAACAGCGGCCGCCAAACGTCAAAAACGGGCCAGACTCCCTGCGGAATATGCTTGAGGTATGGGCACTTCCCCCTGCCGCGCTTCCGCTGGCCCCCAGATGTCCAGCAGGACGCGTAGGAGGCTGGCGGAGCAACAGCAGCGGAAGTCGTCGGAGTGGCCAGATGAGGGGCCATTGGCTTCCTTCCTCTTAGAAGAACCTTCTTTGAGGAGGCACCCTTGCCTTCCCCTGTACCTTGGCGGTGAGTCCAGCCTCAAGGTTTTCTGTACTGATCAGAGTCGGCAAACCTGCTCACGGCAGATTTCAAATCCGACCCGAACAAAGAAGACCCTGACAGGGGAACCCTGTTGAGGCTGTTGCCTAGCTGAGGAGAAGAGGCCGCCAGATGAGCCAAGACGTTCCCGGGTCGACACCCAAGGTATGCGACGCAAGAGCCATGGCCCCGTCCAGCGACCGCGACGCCAAACCCACGGCGAGAGATCCCGAGCGAACTCGGGTGACTCCTGGCCCAACCGCCCGCAATCCCACGAAAGTTCAAGAGGGTGTAATGCTGAAAAACGCCGAGATCGCAGGAGCGACCAAGCCGGGTTTCGTCGATATCGGCCAGCTCACTTTCCAGAACCCTGAGAGGGAGGCAGGCTAGACCGTAACCCCGCAGGAGACCTCGCGGACCTTCCCACTCGAAGACGGACGGCGAAGAGTTTTCGCAGCCCGCGGGAACTCGAGGACCAGATCAAACTCGTGCTGCGCCTGGACCAGCCTATCCGGGGACAAGGGCACTGGTCCACCTCATTGCGAAAAAGGATGACGGCAGAGTCAACGCCACCTGAGCAGAGGTCTCCGCCGCAGCACCCAAACGAATCTGGTCGCTGTCAGCAAGGACCCGGTCTGTGGTTCAGCGCCGAGAGAATTTCAAAGCCATAAAGACCTCTGAAAGAATCCGAAATTTCCTGGCGTGGACCGAGCTCAGTAAACCTCATCCGCCTTGGAATCCGAACGACAGTGAAGCAGAGAGCTGCTTCCCAGCTCATCCACGGGGATGGATCCTGGCCGCCTCTGCACCCGAACCCGACCTCTCGGAGCCATCGTCGCCAGAGGTCGACGAAGCATCCGAGTCCTCGGTACCTGTGGTGCCCGCTACAGGAGCAGGCGCCACGGGAGGGGAGCTGGAGGAGGACAGGAAGCTGGCTGTGACAACAGCGCCCGTGACACAACAGGCTGCTGAGCCTGCGTCACCGCAGGCTGAGTCGCAGGAACCAAGCCCGGAGGGTACCCTGCCGCCACACCCGCGTAACCAGCCCATGGAACGCCCATAGGGCCGGCTATGCCAAAAGGCAAAGCGGGGGGGATACGCCCGAGGTGCAACACCCCTAGCATACCCCGGGTCGAGCGGGTACCCAAGCCTGGTGGAGGCGGTGGCCGAACCCCGTAGCCAGGGCCCGTACCCCGAATCCAACCCTGAGCTGGCTGCTGCCCGTACGCAGCTGCCCGCCCTAGATTGGACCCAGGATACACGCCATGGCCTACAGGGATCATGCCTGCCCCCCCTTGTTGCCAACCCAGGTTGGCAACCCACGGGGGACCAGCAAGCGAAGGCTGAGGCACGGCGGCACCGAAGTCCATTGCCCCCGGACCTAAGCCCGCAAGCTGAGACCCCATCCCAGTGGACGAGATCCCGGCCCCAGGCAGGGTCGAAGTCACGGAAGTAGGCGCCCAGCAAGACTGGGTGACCACGGCCCGTGACACGGAGGAGACGGCAGCTAATTGAGCGGCATCCCCGCACAGAGCAGTGCTTGGTCATTAGAAAGCGATAAGCACGCACGATACACTCAAGTAACTCAGATAATTGTCCTTCTCGAAGGACCGTAATTACAACAAAGACAGTCCTTCAAGAGAAGGACAAAAGAGGAATTACTGCAAGACCAAACAAAGAAGAGGGCTATTAACTAGGATAACGACCTGGCTTCAAAGATGGGCCTTGGAGGTAATTATCGTGTCTAGCCTATATAGAAACGCTGGCACAAAGGGCCCGCTGGATCACGTAACTAAATTCTAAAGATGCCTCAAAGAAATAAATCGATTTAACTATATTTAACTTTCTAAGAAATGGTCTGGACACTCAACGGATAAGCTTGTCTGGACACAAATCTGTAAGGCACACAAAAGAATTGGAGTAGAAACTATGACCCTGAACACTGATTAAAGTCTAGTGAGACTACCCAGTTAAAAAATAAATACACCTTTGAGTAATAGAGTTTTATTCGTAGTACAGTCGAAGCTGGTTAATCGGGATCCTGATAATGGGGATTTTCTGATAATTGACATGCTGAATCGGGAAACCGTTTCTGTGTGTGTAAAATTCACCTTTTTATTGGGACACTCCATCTGATAATCGGGACATTTTTGATCTGGTAATAAAAAAAACTACTGAAAGCGGGACATTTTGACTGAAAATATACATGCTTTCATTTATATTTAGAACTTTTTAATGTGCAAATACATTTTACCCTTTCTCATTCTCATACTCATAAAAGCTATAACAAACATTAATTGTGTTGTGCAGGTTTATGCCCAATATCTTTGGCTCCTAGTGTCTATGTATACTTCTCTTAATCAGGATTTCTGGTTAATCGGGACATTTTCTCTACTCCCGAGGTGTCCCGATTAAGCGGAGTCTACTGTATATTTAAAACTGGATATAAAAAGCCAAAATTGTTACAGGGACGGCCTCTCTCGCCAAGGAGAGCTGTATTAATGCCGCCCGAACAGTAACAACATAAAGAGTGTGTACACCACCGAACCAATCAAATTGTCTCAAAGTAGTTTAATAGTTATATGGGGAAATTTACCGGGTTCCGAATTTGGCAGTCCAAATCTGGAACCTGCGGTTTCAGCGAATCTGGCCAGAATTCGCCGAAATCGCAATCCAAAAATCCTAAAAACGGACTCAGGACATAACTAACGGTAAACTTAGAGTTTTCACCCTAGTCCTGGCCGAACAAATACCAGCCAAACCTTGTGAATTTCTACTCGAATCGGGAGCTAACAGATACATCTCACTGGTCAGGTAGAGCCCCAAAGGGAAAGAGAAGAGCATGATGGGATCGCCGGTGACGTCAGTGGTATGACGTCGCCAGGGATCGCCTGAATAGAAATTTGTGTATATTAGTTTTGGGGGTCATCTTGTGCACCAAAGATGCAATGTGTAATTATCGACATTGGAAACCCTAAGGAGATTTCAAATATGAGGGAGTTTGTTCGGAACATTTCCGATGTCAGTCCCGAACTTTACCGAAGGCCGCTACAGCTGTCAAATCACAGGGTATCGCTACCATTTTTGTGAACCGATGTGAAAAGCTGACACCAAGATTTAAAATTTCACCGATTGCTTCTTTGGCAGTAAGGGATCGTTCATAAACGAGTAGAAACTTTGGTAACAAGCCGTTATTAATCCCTGTGATATCGGTAAATGGAGCATATTTCTTGTAGAAATTTCTTAATTTTTTGTTGCCTCCTGTCACCCATTGTCACCCGTTAGTGTTGTTGGTTCTGTTGAATACTGCTGCCCACATCTCAAAGAACGACGGTCGTGTACCCAACTAGCAAATCGGTATATACGACGGTCGTTACGGCGGCTTCCAGTGCGGCCGTATATACACGACGGTCGTCCACGTATAAACCGGCGCGGTATATACACGACGGTTTACATATTGCAAAGCATGACGGTTGAAGTTTAATAGGCTATGGGTAGTCAAAATACAAATTTTAAGTGCCTCCTAAGGTCGGGCGGAAGTTGGGTCCTCACTACCTCATGTTTGGCTGTGCTATCCCTAAAAAGCACAAAGGATCAAGAGGTAGCTAGAGGTTAGTGGGAACTTGATAAAATTGCCTAAAACTGAGTATCGAGAGCGGGAATGTTTGGAAATTCACCACTCAAAATGTGGGCATGTGTTGGTGGGAGCATGGGCGGTGCCAGGGGGTGGCTGCCCCCCCCTAAAGTTTCAAAATTTGGGAAAAACAGGGGGGTTAAGCAATAAATTGTGTAAAAATTAGGGATTTTTTTACCTATATAGGAGGCCATGTAATGTAATGTTTCGCCCCTCCTATGATTTTCGCCCCTCCAGGACTATTTGATTTTAGGCCTACCCTGGTGCCGCTCCTGGGTGGGAGGAAGGGCACCGGGAAGGGAGGTGGGAGTTAAGGGTACCTGAAAATCTTGTCATAATTTCCCATAAATGTTAAAAAAAAAAAAAAAAAAAAAACTTTGGTAACAAGCCGTTATTAATCCCTGTGATATCGGTAAATGGAGCATATTTCTTGTAGAAATTTCTTAATTTTTTGTTGCCTCCTGTCACCCCTTGTCACCCGTTAGTTTTGTTGGTTCTGTTAATCTCTCTGCCACATCTCAAGTGAGCCGAGGGCTACAACCAAGATGTGGTACCAATCTCTAACCCCATGACCTTCATAGTATTGGGTGTTTCCGTAATCGGGGCCAACTTGTGACATTTGAGAGAAAATGACAAACAACAACTGAAGGAGGACTCAATGATTTCTTGAATAATATTTGATAATACCATTCCTCGTTAAATAACATCAAATTAAGTCAAAAGTACTTTAAAACTTAAATATATGCAATTAAACGCATTCCGTTCCCCGTGTAATGGACCACCAACCCAATTTTTCTGATTTTTTAAAGATAATTTTCATTACTATGTGATATGTGTATAGTTTTTTATATGTACATTATTTGGTTATTTGAGGGGCACAATAAGATTAATAGTACAATGGTCATGCCTGCATATAACATGTTTTTTCAGGCACAAGTGTAAGCGGGACACCTTTGTGTCCCCGTTTACATGGGGAACCACAAATCACCACAGAATATTCAATGTAAAAGGTTTTTAGATACCTGTTTTAAAAAACTTGCATGATCATAGCGAATTACGTATGCAATCAATTGCAATGAACTTTAGCAATGTCAACTGACATTCAGTTTTTCTCAGAACAAACATTGGTTCCCATAGTAAACGTGAATCGGGACAACCAAAGTTTTGGGGTTGGTTTACACGGGAAATCACTGACTGGCATTGATTATAACATGATAGGCTATTCCAAACAAGTCATATTTATTATGTTTATGAAAGCTTATGTGTTGCTTTATAATAAATCAGAACAATATACCATATATTTTCCAATGTTTTGGATGCACAGTAAAAACCAAGAACACAATGGTTTAGGCTTTTTTATTCATGTCACAAGGCTTGGTGCCCATTTACACGAAATGACACCTTTACTTTATACATACAGTTAAAAGTAATGAGTTCAATGTTTCCATTTATAATAATCTGAAATTAATGCAAATGCTGTAATTTTTTTTTTATTTTTTTAGAAGGATTTATTAATTTGAATACATATCTTCATTGTTAAATTTAAATAAACAAAATGTCACATAGTTAACGGGACACCAAAGTCTACTGCAACCCTAATTTATGGAAACACCCATTTCACACCAGGTGTGGTGTTATTAAGGGATGTGGCCAGTAGCTTGGGCAAATTGTTTTGACACAGAATCTGCTTTGGTGACCAAAATCCTCTCCTTCTTCTAGCCTGAAAGCTGCTAAGCCCAATTACCTTGATAGTTTTTTCCAAGTTCCTAAATCTATGCATTATATCCTGAAATACTGCTTGAATGGTTCAATGTCCTGGACTTTGGCTCAGGATCATCGTTTTCCAAACAGACACTCTATATTGACTTGCAGACCACCCAAAATGGGTAGCACATGATCAGTTCCATGTCTCACCCCACTGAGTTAAAGTACCTGAATATTAGTCCCAATCCATCTGATCGTGAGATGTGCACAGATGGTCAACAACAAACATGTACTCTTGCTTCACTGCTTCATATCCGACACAGTGTGCTCTTGTTGCTGTGTTGTTTCTCCTCCACCAATGTTACACTGGTCCCCGTATCACACTGCATCCTCACCACTTTCTTCTGATCCTCTTGGAATCAAAGTGTTTACCATCAAACTACCTGTTCAGAATGTACAAAATTTTAATAATTAAACAATGGAACTGATCAAGTCATGTGTCCCACTGCGCAAATTGTTGTTGCACTTGTGCAAGAAAGTTTTACTCCCTCGCTTGCCTCTCTCCACCCAGAGAGACATGGAGACCTGTTGGTGGAACAGCACATTTATTGCTGATGATGCCAGTGCACTATCTGCCAGCCATGCAAAACTTACAGGAGGATGGCCCCATTTAGTCATATAGTTTTCATCTGGATTGATGATTTGATGTAAAAAATTCTATTTCTAAAGTTTCGCCCCGAGTTTCAGCCCAAAATGCTAGAGTACTGTGTAAAATTAGTATTGGCAACCAAAATTGTTCACATTTTGCTCATAACATTAAAAAATACATTGGCGGTGCGGTCCCAGACCGCGAGTGTCGTCTGTCGTCTGCCCTCCCTAGGCCAATCTACGCTTATATGAGGAAAATAGTGAAGCTATGCTTTTACGCAATCCTTTCGATTTCAATAATGAACTTCTATCTCATGTATCTGGTATGCCCCATGGGTCTACGTACGCCGTCCATTATGTTGTTCTAGTGTGAAACAAACTTGTTCAAGAATTATGAACATGGATGAGAACGTAGTAACTTTCCACCTATACATGGACGACCACTACTAATGTGGAAGGTTCAATGAAAGAATGGGATCATTCACTAGTAAGAATCAAAGAATGCACCCTTCATTGAATTTTACCCCCCACACATCCGCAAAGGAATAATCCAGCTTTCAGACGAGTGATTACAAAGGCGAAAGGTTTAGAACTGCAAACATCTTAGATGTAGATGTTACAAAAGCCACAGAACATGGTGCAGTTGGACAGGAATTCATGGTCACAGCCCCTCGTATTTAGGTTGTTTTTAAGGCGAATTAATCAGGTATGCACGTAACTCTACAACAAAGCTAGCTACCAAGAGAAAAAATCTGTCTCAGAAAACGCATACCAGAGGCTATAGCAGTACAAATAGGAAGACCGAGAAAGAGGTAGATTTCAACGATCGGCACAATTCCATCACCGAAAAGCACAAGTAGGAAAGAATTCCTCTTGGTGTTTAAGATGAACTACTACCCGCACGTAATAGTAAACATGTCACGAACGCCTGCTGAAACATGGGATATCATTTCGCCGACAAGACCGAACTTAAACATATTTTCCCAGAGGTGGCCAGTTAGAGCCTATCGGCAGGACCAAAATTGATGATTGTTGGTGAGGGCAAGCACTAACAGTCCTATATGACGAGGAAATTAACCCATCCAGGATCAGACCAGGAATCACCTACTCTACATATTGTATTGGATCTACAAATGGAGAATAGGGGACTAGAGGAAATTCTTTACAAACATCCCTCAGTACAGAACGATAATTCTCCTCTTAGCTCCCCAGGTAACGGGAAATTCGTAGAGGCGGCGGTGATTAAGAATACGGGCAAGCGACGCCCCAGTTCGTAAAGTCAGCCAACGGCTCTTTTCAGAGCCCACCACAGAACGCCGGAAAGGTTTTTCTACTAGGCCATTTTAAAAAAAAAAAAAAATACTAGCAAGTCACGCTGTTGCACAAGCCGGAAAAGCAATCCGCAACCACACGGCAAGGTGGTCCGTGATTAGACGGCTCTTTTCAGAGCCACCAAAAGTTTCTAAAAAAAAAAAAAAAAAAAAAATAAACTACAAAACACCATAAACAAGAACGTTTTATCGAGGTGCGATGAAGGTGCTTCTATTTTTTTTCAGAACATTTATCTTCTCGCACGAATCTTAGGGAAGTTTATTTCCTAGTAACGTATGGGTTTATCGGATCTATACACGCATGGGTCAGAATAGACCCGAGCATTGCTACTGATGAGATCCCTTGAAGGATCGAAACAGCTTGTCTATCTAACTGCTCTTTTTAGTCCTAACTCCGAGGCGAGGACATTATATATGTAGGTTTCAGTTTTTACTTGCATGATTTATTAATAATGTGTTTTTAAGGTTAAAAACACATCGGCCTATAAAGAAATATATGATTGATGTATCCTCCTCACGTGTTATGGTTTTTCTGGTTCTTTTTGGGTATAGGACGGTAATCTAAAAATATTCAAGTATAGAATGTTGAAATTTTAAACCGAGTTAGTTTTGGAAACATTGGATAGTTTTCCAATTTGTAATTCGGACACTGCGAAGCACTCAGCCGCGATGTATGTAAACAAAGCGGGAAGAACGCAGCGTCAGATTGGCTAGTTAAAGGGCAAGCACGCCATTGGCTAATCAACCGGTTCCACCACAGCGCCGTCCACATCTGGACAAGCACGGTCTAAGACCATCACGCGCAGCACGATCCAAAAATCAGCTCCGTTTCTCAGTCACTGCCATCTCGGTTTCCAGACCAGAAAATGCCAGCAGACTCAGTCTATCATCATCCAAGAAAAGGAAGATGTTTCTGAGGCAGCCCCCATCTCCGCAAGTGCAAGCAAAGCTTCGGGTCCAAGTCAGGACCTCACAAGCCATCACGCCGTGACAGAGGCCCCGGGAAGGTCCCGCAGTTTCAACGCAAAGAGAAATTAATCCCGCGTAGCAATGTCAGTAGTGACAGATGAGCTTTTCGTAATGGAAAGACACGCTGTCCTATTGCTCTTCTACAAGAGAAGGAGGGGCAAGTTGCAAGCCATGGGTCGAGGTGACCGGGAAATTCCCCGTGAACTTAGACCTTTCAGCAGCCTGCCGCTTTAGGCCCTGGATACAAATTTTTCGCTGGGCCGTTCAACAAAAGCTGAGGATATGTGTAAATACAGGATCGCAGTATTTGCGCTGCTCTGGACGATTTATCGGGAAAGTGCTCCTGACCCTGACGCCTTCAAGATATCGAAGACGCCCTGGACGTATGCAGAAAGAGAATACACGCAAAAATTTAAAAAGGAAGGAGCTAAAGGAGCTGAGATTGTTTTCCAACGGGATATCGCGTTGAACTGATTCAGAAGAAAGAAGAACTTCAACAGAAAAAGCGGCTGCCCAGAAAGAGGGAGGCATCAGAAGACCCAGCGTCGGCCAAGCAAAAGGCCAAGGAGGGGGAGTTACCTCGCCGCCACCACCATAGGCATAGAAAGCCTAAGTAGCGTAGGATAAGCACACTTCCGACCAAACGGCGCTTTCAGAGCCAAAACCAAACTTCTCAAATAGATGACGAGTGTGGTAATCATCGGTCGTGAACCTCTGTTTTCGGTACAAAAGAGATGTACCTGGGTTAATATATATGTTCACAATAAAGTAAAATAACTGTTCATAGATTGAACGTCATAACAATAACAAGATTTAGGGTTTTGAAATTCAAACTAACCAAGAACGTGTTGTTAAGTAAAGTTCAAGTAAGAGGAGGAAGTATACCCCTCCTTTACATTTAGGTAATAAACCAAGTAATTTTTTTTGTTATGTAAGTTTTTCATAGTTTTGAACAAGTTGCTTAATGCCAAGATAAAGTCGTTAGGTATTATACTGAGACCAAGATAAAGGTCTCCTTAGCTTTACGTAATAAAGCACGTCTTCACAGCATGCAAGACACGCCGTGTCAGTTTTACAGAGAATTTTGCGAGCTAAGGGAGTTTCTCCTTTACCGTGCGAGTGAATTAGACTTTTGATGTTCCGGGCTTGATACAGTACGTCTGTGCCTCTATTTCTTTTTAGTGTTGCCATCAAACTACAACTGTATAATGTTACAAAATTTATAATTAACATGTAACTGATCCAGTCAGGTCCCACTGCCACAACGTGTTGTGCACTTGTGCAAGAAAGTTTACACTCGCTTCCCTCTCTCCACCCAGAGAGATGGAAGACCTGTTGGTGGAACAGCAACAATCTTAGTGGGCTGTATAGGCAGTGCACTATACCTGCCAGCAGCAAACTTTAAATGAGGATGCCGATTTCGTCATATAGTTTTCAATCTTGAGATAACTATTGATTTAAAAATTCTATTTCTAAGTTTCGCCCCCGATATTTCAGCCCCATGCCATAGAAGTACTGTGTAATTAGTATTGGCCACCAAAATGGTCACATTTTTACATAAATTAAAAAATACATTGGCGGGTCCCATGACCTGCTGAGTGTAGTCTGCCGTCGCGGTTTGTGAATGGGGCCAAAGGTCACACGAGTCACCAAGGTTCACATGAGGTCACCAACATGTCACCACCACCACCCCACCCTCCTTTTCCACCTTACATCATCATCATAGACCTTATGGAACTCATACGGCATGCACTATATTAAGGTTTAACATTTTTAAAATAAAAATATTTTTTTCACCCCGACCACGGACTACCCCGTGTATCCGTCCCCGTCCCCTCCCCGCCCCGATAATTTAAGGGCAAACCCCGACCCGGACCGGCTAGCTTTTTGGTCATGGACCCGACCGCCTATTTTATAGAGACCAAGCCCGTATGCTCACTTCAATGTCCCGTAGAACGAATCCAGGTGAACGGTGAAGTTGTTTTCAGATCAATGTGCTTGGTGTTAACCGACGTACTTGGTATTTAGTTATGTCAAAAAATTGATTACGGAGAACTTGCGCCATTGGCCATTCTTGGGCAAAGTTTACCTTTCCGAAAATCGAAGTACCATAATTTCAAAAATTTGTTGTAAATGTTAGGACTATATCAGTGACTGCGAATGTGATGAGACGGATTGACCTTACCAGTGTGTAAATTTCTTTTTGACATGGGGGGGGGGGGGTGGGGTTGGGTGGGGGGTTGATGAAAATTTATGAATGAGTCGGGCCTTTGCGAAGATCAATTAATAGCAAATGTGCACGCGAAGCGCAGCGCCTAAAAATTTTGCCATTTATAAGCTAAAATCGTACATGTGATTCTAACTAGAACAAAATGCGCGCGACGCGCGCGGAAATTTACCATTTTAAACTAAAAATGGTAAAATATGAGGTTATTTGGTCAAAACTACATCAACGGGCATCAATTGGGGGGATTTACGGCATATGGTCTTATTGTTTTGAATAATGAAATTAAACAAGCTGCAGTTGTCGTGAAGGGCGCACATAGTATACCAAGCCCAATCGTGTTAGTTTTTCGCAGAAAGAGAAAATCCCTAGACATGGGGCCCATTTTTCAAGTCAAATCCCTAGATATGGGTTATGTTTTATCTTCCAAATAAAGGCAAATGTTTAAATTTCACCAATCAGAACAGATCAGATCCGACTCAGGGAATTCGCCGTTGCTGTTAGGTTGGTATGTCCTTCTACCCCCCTGGTCCGACGTTTTCGCTGGTTCCGCTCGAGCGCAAACCCCGCAACCGCGCGCAAGTGGCTGTAAGCCTGCTACAACTAACAGGGGGATCCGTCTGCTCATTCAGTCACGGTAAGGGTATTTAGCTGGCTGACTATGTTTTCAGTTTGTAGACTTATGGACCCACTTTTCATTTTCACATTCAGGCGGGGACAATTGAATATTAATTATTAAAAGAACAATAATATACAGGGCTGTTTGAATCTTAAAAAGGAATTTTATTATGGGAATAACAGCCAATTTTTGGAAAAAAAAAACATAAGATTTGATGACGTCACGCATTATGATTGGGTTTATTATTTATTTTTGCTTCGGGGGACCATTCAGGTAAAAATGACGTACGTATCCCTACATTGAGAAAAAAAAAAAAACACCGATTATCGTCATCGTACGTCGGTTTTTTTTTTGGAATCTGTAGGGAAAAGGTAAATTTTGTTACTGTTTAGACATAATATACGGTTGTCTTTTGAGAAAAAAATATTAGAACTTTGGGCAGAGGGTCATATGTACAGACCTTGATTTTACATAGTCGGATTTATATATATCGGTCGCCCCCGAAGAGCACACTGATATCTGCATACCTTACACTTGACCTGTACCTGTACCGTGACACCAAACTATATCATCTCGTACCGTTTAATACCCACATACGGCAAGCCACAAGCATTCTGTACTCTGTTGTCACAAAGCGTAATCGAATCAAATGTAAGACTATACATGTGGTTCTGTACTGTGAGGGTAGGACACGATCTGCCCTCGATTTGGGCATTGGGAATTTTCAAACGGTAATTTTGAAACTGCTACACATGCATTTACTATGGCATCTCCGGTCCAGTGACATTCCAAAATCATCTCTTAAACCTTTTGTTTCAAATGATCTTAGTAATATCATGAAAAATTAAGACCACTATCAGTTTAATTTGAAAAATATTTTAAATTTGGGCAGAATTAGGCTCCACAGTGAAGGATAAGTCTGTAGAATTCCATAAGTTACCTTTTCCACTTTAGAATGACAGAAAAGGAAGAAACGGCAAGTGTTTCAAGATAACGATTCTCCATTCATTACGTGGTTTGTAGTAAAGTGTCCGAACGGACAGTAAATGAACTAAACATCTCTGATTCTGTCCTATAGGGTTGTGTCTGGTCTTATCATTTGGCCTGGGTATGTTAGGCTACCTTAACTTGTTACATACATGTCAAAATCTGATTTTTGATGATTTTTTTGTTTCTATGTTGCTGATATAGCCAATCACTGATAGTGTCTTTAAGAAAAAAATATGAAGTTCAATCAATCATGCTTCTGTTAATACCGTGCATAACTCAAAACTCCAGAAAACTTCCCCTGCAAAAAAGTAATCTCTATCAAACCATTAATTACCCTTGAAATACCGCGCCATGGCTCAGAAGCTATGTGAGCTGTAGCATGCGCACCGATACACTTAATGTATCAAAACAGCCAGGATTATATTATTATACACCCCAAAAACCATGCACTCCTGGTTTTTCAATATACAGGGAAATTAAAAGTTTCCAGGAACAAGAGACATCTTCAGCCGGTCTGGGAAGAGATAGTGGGGAGAAGCGCCGCAGTGTGCTTGTTATGCTATATGTATCAAAAGATAATGAAATGGCAAACTCGCGAATCTATTGTATGAACGAAGCACTTTGGATTTTAACTTGAAAATTACCCTGACCGTCATACTTTTTTCCCCCCTATTCCCCGTTTCATTCTCCCTTTTCATTTTCCTCTCCTAAAAAAGTGGGATTTTAGAAGCCTACTGAAGTCATTAAATTACGCCGTCGTAATATGTTGTCAATGTGATGTAGTGTAAAATGATTTCAGACAAACCATTTTGAGAAAGGGGCGGAGCTCTCCCAAATACTGCATACTAAGTCTTATAAGGTCGAACCGTCGCTGGGAAAAATGCGACGGTGAGGTTTGACAGAAACAGATGAAACCAGGACATTCCCAGATATACATTTTTCATATGTATGTTGCTCTGATTTTTTAAAATAAAAACACAGCTTAAACAATTATTTCCCGGGACCGCAAAGCCACATAGCCCATACCCTACCCGACCCGTCCAAATGATCCCCGGACCGGACCGGGAAAATGTGCTAAAATGCACACCCGACCGGTTTCGGTCGGTCCGGTCCGGTCGGGGAATTTCGGGGATCGGGGTGCCCCGAAGGGCTCTATTAAGGGTTCACATTTTGACCGGACAAAGGTCACATGAGGTCACCAACATGTCACCTACCCCACCCCCTAGTTCCAGTAACTGAAACCAGGGGGTCGCCATTATCTTAAACACTGCAAATTTATCATTGAACTGCCCTCTGGTTTCAGAACGCAGCTATTTCGGACATTGAACGAAGAACAAAACAAGTATTTTCCTCCTCGATTTACAAGAACAAAACCAAGTCACCTGAAAATTTCAATGATACGAAGATCTCACATACCTTGTCTTCCAGATGTTGCAGTTTCACCTTCTACACCACTGGAAAATAAGTTTTTTAACATATTTGTCGATCAACACAAATTGGAATTTTATCCTAAGTTCGCCAGAGCAATGTGGGGTTAAAGGTCACAACCTGGTCATACCAGGGTCATACACTTGACAAACTTACGAGTATGTATGGGTAATCATTTTGAGTGGTTGAACACGGACTTCGAACGTGTTCGAAGGCAGTGTGGGGCCAGGACATTG
Organism: Ophioderma brevispina; assembly: GCA_023653785.1. Taxonomy (NCBI): domain Eukaryota; kingdom Metazoa; phylum Echinodermata; class Ophiuroidea; order Amphilepidida; family Ophiodermatidae; genus Ophioderma; species Ophioderma brevispina. The sequence goes on along the minus strand of JAMKCH010003386.1, from coordinate 8,260 downwards.
TGAACGCCCGTCGTATCACGGGACAGTCGTTTTAAATGGAGAATTAAACACGAAGTTTGTTCGGCTATTTTGGCCGTATTGAGACAAGAGAAGTACTAACGTGAATATCTTGTATGAACTGGACTTTAGAACACCCCTGCGCCCCACCCCCCCCCCCTCCTCTAAAACAAGCCAGATGCGCGCGTGCGTATGCGTATTTACTTTAGGAACACCCTGCGTACTCTAAAACAGCCAGACGCCCGTGTGCGCATGCGTATTTACTTTAGAACACACCTGCGTCCTCTGAAAACACAGCAAGACACGCGCGTGCGTATGCGCATTGATTAGACACCCCTGCGTCCTCTAAAACAGCCAGAGGTATGAAACTCACGCCATTAACTCGGTCATAAAAGTTAACTCGGCTCGGAAAAAACTCAAACAAAAAAAGTCGACCACAAAAGTCGTGCCACAAAAAGTCGTACAACAAATTGTCCCATCCCTGAAAATTCCTTGACACACCTTCTGACTCCGTTCCCCCTACCCCACCCCCACCCATTGTATTTATACGGTCAGATTCAGCAATGTAATTTTGTTATTCTTATTAGCAATGATAGATACAATTCAAAAATACATTCCGCGATATGGCGATGCCACTTATTTTTGTAAACGACCTGGGAAAGATACAGTTTTCAATTAATGACACGAACGCCATCCACTTTCAATCACTGCAACAAGACAAAATGAGCACCCGTCTTTTGTCGAGTTCAATATGGCTGTAGGGAAGATCTAGCTACCTGACTTCCCGTCGATAGGCATTAATCCAAATAGTCATCACACAAACGTCCATCGAGGAGATCGGCAGTGTCTTTTGTTCCCCTTTTGAATTGTATTTATCTGAAGGAAATAAACGGATTTCAATGAGTGCAGAGTGATGTATTGAGTGTCTAGAGCAGACGCCAAGAATGGGAATTTATAGCTCATGACATTTGGGTAAGTTAGCGGCTGAAAGAAAAAGGAGTTCACTTCACAAATTTAGCCGGGTCTGGTTATATGTACATTGCCCCGAAATCTGAAGTACCAAAAACTAGAGGTCAGTAGATGAAACGAGTAGTGTTAAAAGATATGTTGACCTCTGGTTTTGGTTACAGAACTACCCCCCCCCATCCTTTCACCCAAGTTACATCACCATACAACCCCTTAGGAACTCATACGGAATTGCAATATATTAAGGGTTAACATTTTGGACCACAGACACACACACAGATACACACACAAGACATACGCCAGAGGAATCCCTATGTGCCTTCTGCAATTCTGCAGACGAACAAAACCAGGGTCCAAAATAACCTAATTAAGGGCAATTTGCTGAGGCTTGGGTGCCCATACCATTTGCCTTGTGCCCTGTCCACAATAATGGGATTCACATGATGTTCGTTAACAGTATGCCTAATTCAAAAACAGTCTACTAGTATAGGTATGATATTATAGTAATGTACTAGTATATGATTAAAGTTAAGCATTATGATAATTGTAATTAAGGAGGAGTCATGATCAGCAGGACTACTTGGGTGCCCTAAAAGCTGCTATTCTTCAATAACCGAAGAAAGCGCATACTCCACTAAATTTCTTTATTACGTCAATATGCGTTCCAATTAAAATTAGGCCTATAGGACCCATGGCTGGAAAAAATGCCATATTTCCCGGAACACAATCAAAATTCCCTCCAATATTGGTAAAATTTCCTCCAAATGTCAAAATTGCCATCCAAATGTCAAAATTTCCCTCCAAAAGTCAAAATTCCCTGGAACCAGGTTCCCGAGTTCCCTGAATTTTTCCCGGCATGTATAGGCCTACCCTTTGCATTTTATGAAAGCATGCTTTATTCTGTTTAAAACAGCTTTTAACAGAGAAAGTGTGAAGGTATTGGTCCAGTGGATCAGGGCTCGGCCCGCACGCCAAAGGTTGTGGGTTCGAGCCCGATAGGGACGATAGTTTCGCCCTTGAGTAAGGCGCTTTACTCAATTTCTCCTACCTACCCAGGGTATAAATGGGACCGGCATATCAATGCTGGGAAGGTACAGACTCGATGTCGATGAGGTGTGGCGGAATCCCACTCCAGCAACATTATATGGTGGGTCTTGGCCCACCGCTTCGAAAGAGAGATGGGCACTCCTTTCCTGTGTACACAGGTCGTCCCCTTTACCTACTTTTTACCGATTTTTCAGTAAGCTAGGGGTCAAAATGTGACTCCGTATTACGGGGTTTCAAACAAGATTATTGGCCCAAAAACAACCCATCCCTCCACGCAGTACAAAAGGCACGAGTGCAAGATGAATTGTAATCAAACGTGAACCAATTTTGCTACAGTGTCTCTTACACAGTATCACTATTTGAGTGCATGGGAACATGCTGGTTTAGTTGTGCCGCAGAAAACAATTTAAAAATAGCCAAAATAGCCGCATGAAAATTGTTTTAAAGACTACGAGGCGTATTATCTAGAGATGGGTTAGAGGGTCAAATTGGGTTCATAGTTTCAGATAACTCGAACACAGGCTTAGAATGATGACTTTGATACGATATCCATATGTGATTTTCTCTCAATTGCGCGTCTGGTCAAAATCATATTTTTTTCAATAACTTGATAAATTGCTTTAAATCACCTTCATTTATGTAGCAATACCCATCAGGGAATCTTCAAGCAAATCAGTCTGATGCGACGATGGCCTTTGATTATGTAAATTAGTTTCTCGACTGCACTTGCAAAGTCTCAGATTAAATCTTCCAGATAAGAGGAACGTTTCACTTATTATGATGCTTAAAGCACGGATTAACCGGTCATGTTTGGTTACCTTCCGCCCATTTCTGGTAGATTAAATCCTAACAGCTGAACCGTGAATGCAGTGGCAAATTACGGTTAGAATATTTCGAACAACTTCAACAAGTCGTCCGTACCTACCTCCTAGCGTATAACAGGGGCTATCGTAGCGGAAAATGCCTGAGCAACCTCGGGCTAAGTAGTACTCGGACGGTAGTAGTAGACAAGCTTGTCAAGTTCTTCTTTGACACTGACAGTCCTTGTTCAGCCTCAGGTGTTTCCAAATTGAAATTCCACTCCAGTTTTTCTAAGCTCGTTCTGTAGCGTTGCACGTCGTCCGTACCTGCCTCCTACAACTAGGGAGAGAAGATAGTAGGGGCTATCGTAGCATGGTAGCGGAAAAGCCAGAGCAACCTCTAGTTCTGCTAAGCATGACTTCACATTATGTCTTAAACATGTTGTATTAGATGTGAAAGTTTTATAATGCAAAAAAAACATGGAATACCTTTCCGCTGTTACCTACCTCAACTTTGTCGATCTAAAAATCCCTTAAATGTACGATATAACCCTGTTTTCACTATCAAACCAACTTGAGATCCTATATAATCAGTGATCATAATGCGATGACATATGTGAAAAAACGAAACTAGAAAACAAAAAATAGAAAATTAAAAATTTTGAATCTTTAAAATTGTGCATTGGCCGACTACAATCACTTCGCATGAGAAAAGGTGTTTCTCCTGAAAATGATGGATTTCTACTGTTTTTAGACAATTTTGAGGATTAACTATTTCAAAAGGCAATTTATAGACTAGTCTAAGGAACACGTATCAACTAGGTTCTGAATTGCTTTTGATATTTTGTTCATCTGCCGTCTGCAAGTGGGCTCTTTTGAGAGGGCGCTCATGCTGGTAACAGGGAAAGGTTTTCCATGTGGTTTTGCATAACTTCCACATCCATTAATGACAACATGTTAAGGAATAATGTGAAGTTAGAGCAAATCGGGCTAGCTTTGCTAGGCTTCAATTTCAAAACGCTACCCTTTTCTAGTTTATAGCCGGGCTTTAGACTAGTTTCAGCAATTCATTGCAGCAGCAAGAATGGTGATCCAAGAAAAAACATGAACGCTACATTTGAGTTGAACATTCCACACAACCTGCATTTGATTCTACGTAATAAAAATTGAAATTGTAAATTACACACATGTAATTTGTAAACTTAACCAAATGATCATACGGTATCGAAATTCGAGAGTTCATTTTGTAATCGTTCAGTCGCGGACTGACCTTTGACCGACCTCTGATTCGTCCAAATCTAGGGTGGAATTTATAATTTGTTTTTAGAAAAATACCCTTTTACATTCATTTCTGTAGCACAGTGAAAAAAAAATCCACATATTAACATATAATTAATTCTCAGGAATCAAAATTATTATCAATTTTGCATGATTAGAATTGGATTTTTTGCCTAAATGATATGCTACTGCCAATAATGAAACATCCCTTTACTGGGGATATCCCAGGATCCCGGAAGTGATTTGGCACAACAGTTCCAACATTGGTTCCAAGTTGCAACAGGGGAAAATGGCAACGACTTCGAAACTATGCGGGTTCTCAGAGCTATCAAGGAAGACAGGCATCATTGCCAATGATTTTTGCTCAGGAGACTACTGCTTGCTGTGGCTTCGTTCTATCATTAGTTCACTTATTTTGGGTAAGCATGATCAGGTCAGGGCTCGATCTGAATTGATAAACAAAGGCTAGCAATGACAGTCAGCATGACATAGTGTGAAGTGAGTCAGGGAATGGGATGTTTGCCATGGACATTGACATGCATGAGGCATGGACCAAACTTACACCAGCAAACTGACAAAGTACTAAGTAGGTTGTGTTCAGATCTCTTGTCAAAGAGGGCTCCCTTCATCAGAATTTGCAACTAAAATGACCGTAGAGTTGATCAGAGAAACTCTATCTGTCAACTGGGGATGAATTCAGATTCTGCCACCACATAGCATGCAGTTTATTTCGTTGAGGCTGCCGAATTCATAGGGTTGCGGCACAATACTAAATTCTTTCCGAAAAATTCGACAGATGGGGCTGTTTTGATATGGAAATTAGTTTCTCGCCAGTCGACTGCACTTGCAAAGACTTAAAATTAAGCTTCCCCTAGGCATCCAGATCTAGTCCATCTAGAACTAGGGACTCTCATTTCCCACGGACCTAGCCACGAGAGCATAGTGCGAAGTCCTCAGGCATCCGTTTATCAGCGGACCAAGCGCTCAAATGGGTGATAGCCCGATTGAGAGACTACGGCGAATGGGCGAGATTCACCATAAAAATCATACTCACCATTTTGTTAAAAACTTCGGATTATACTACATATATATCAACCTTTTAATCCTTCAGTAATGATTTTTTGTTAAATCCAAGTTCAAGTGTATAAATCGTACTGCGAAAGTGCTGGATTACTTCCAGTAGCATTTGATAGCGTGCATCGCCAGATTGCTGTTACTGCCAATGTGCAGAGCCTGCGCAGAGCTTTGCGTGCTTTAATGCGAATGTGCAGAAGCAACCGCTTCACATTTCAGATTAATACGTACCGCGATGTAAAAATCTTCTGTCAATTCTTATGGAAAAGTTATGCTTTTTAAACCTGTGTATCCTGATGATGAGGTTAAAGTTGGACACATGGTCAGATGGACAAATCGAATCTACTATTTCTGGACTATTTCAAGATGGTGAAAGGGGACGATTTCCATGAAGTCGCTTGAACACGGTGTTTCAGGCAATGGTGGTATCCAAAATTTGATTTTTCTCTAAAAATCCCAACTTTCACCTATGTAGAAGAAAAAGTCCCGATGAAAATGTTTGGACCAGATGAGATTTTAGAATTTGTATCAAAGTTAATTGGCAAAATATTTTTGTGAAGAATTCATTGGATTTGTGATCTCACTTATTTGATCTAAAATAGCACACCTCGCCGTATTGGCGAATGAAATAGCCCAATTGAGCGACATCATCAGCAGAACGGCGACATCGCCCGATATGAGCGCTTGTACCCAGACTGCTTTTCTTTTACCCGGACAGCTTCAAGGGCAATTTATAATCGGTGGCTTGCAAGTAGAATGTGATAAGCTACGTACGTACTCAAATATGGTAAGATCAGACCCCGCCCACCACCGTGGGAAAAACATCCAGGTCACCACCCACTGATTGCGGTATAATTTCCAACAGATGGGCCATTAACCGCAATACATTTGGGATGGTCGTTAACAGTGCGCTCACAAGTATCACAGGAAAAGTGTAAATACATACAACTCAATTGTCAGTATTAAACGTAGTAAAACAGTACGTATATATGCATGGTGTTACACGCAGGATTGTACGGGTAGCCTATACGGCAGCTACACATGTCTACCGCGGCAGCCACTGAACCTAGTACACACTGGGCTAATTGCGAGGCACTAGCTGCAAGATAGGGCTTACTAAGTACACAATTATTAGGTATACATTAATGTGGCTACTCTGCTACCCCAATGGCTACCCTTTATTCCCACTAGGTGAGAGAAGGTGGATATGGAGTAGACAGTAACGGAGTAGACACGCAGGTACCACATAGCTCACCCCGCGTTACCACGACCGCCATTTTGAGAGTGGATGAAAATTTCATAAATGAGGGCGCTATACACTTGAGCTCCGTTTAGCGTTTTTGAACGTTTTTTAGAAAATCATTCGAAATTCAAATCGGGCATCATCAAACCCCCCTATTTGCGCACTTGTAATGATTCTTCTATACGTCGATAGTGGAGTTAGATATTCTTCAACACGAGTCAGACCTTTTCCTCCACGGCTCCCAGGAAAGTTAGAGTTGTCGAGCAGAGGTGTTTTATTCAATAAGAGAATATTCTTACTCCGCCTCTTTTCAGGAGTACAGTTGTTTACAGTCGGCCTGTCCGTCTGCCTCACCGATCGCCGGGCTGTTACACCCCAGTTTATTCTGTTGAAAGTTCTTCTACCGTTCTTCCGTTGAGCTAACCGTCGGGCCGACACCATTGTTCTCCGGATGTAAAAGCTTCTACCTTTCTCTTCCTGTAAACCACCATTTTTCATCTAGTCAACCATCGGGCCGTTTACTACCATCTTTAAACCGTTCATTTCTCCCGTCTTCCTACTACCAGTCTAGCAGCGTCTAGCCGTCGTCTTGCTTCGAAATGTTTTGTAGTTTAGTATGGCAAGTCTTCGGAGAGATATTCCTGTGATAGTAGTTGACGCGTTCGCCGACAGAATGCTCTATCGTTAAATTCTTTTCTCCACGCCGCCTAGAGGTTTCATTCGAGTAGCAGAAAAGACTAAGATTCTCCTAGCCCATATTTATGAAAGTTTTAGAGGCGCCTTCGGATAGTTCTTCACGTCGGGGATCCAAGTTCTATGATCAGAGGGCTATTTCTGGATCAAGACCATATGATGACTTTTTTCATTATCTTTATAACTAAGATCCATATCCGATTATGTTATTAGAAGCCGTTTCTACTCCGACGGGAACGTTCCTCTGACCACCATGACAGGGCCTCTTTTATTGACTCGTATATAAAGTTCAGTTGAATGATTCTATGCTTTTTCGAAATCAAGACGTAATATGATGATGATTTCTTTCAATATGTAGTGTTAAGAAATCTATGCTTGCGGTAAAGTTATGTCTGCTTCCCGGATTATGAGCAGAAACTTAAGTGTTATGTATGACGATATCTTTATAAGTAACCCTAACCGGAAGTGGTTTATTCTTCTAATGACTCATTTCTTATGATTCAGCCAACTATGCTACCTCAGGGACAGCTACTCTTCCTATTGCAGTTCAAGTTGAGATTTCTGAGACGACCAACCCTATTGGTAATGCTAACTCCACTCATTGACTTGCGAGTCGAAGTACGACCAGTTTAGAGCGCACTGGTGAAAGTTGGGTAAGATTCGGATTTTGTTTTTTGTTTTTTTTTGATAGAGGATACCAACTGTGAAAGATTTCCCAGATTTGTGGTGCGCCTTATTCCCGTGTCGGCTCGTCTGAAAAATACCTATTTCCTATGTTCCTGTTCCTGGCTCCGGCTGTTTTGGTTCATCGGGTTTATAAGTGTTTCGACTATTCTTCAAGATACTTAGTCCACAGTTTCTGCTTCAGCTCTAAACATTACCATGAAACAGTTGGTGAGCCTCTTATTCCTGTCTGATCTAACAGACTATTGATGAGTTCAGAATCTTTTGAAAAGTTTCAAAAGACTCCCCTTCTCAGATGGATTCGCTGAGTCTTCCATACATGTGAGGGAGATTTCGAGGTCTCCAAATTCCTTGGTTCCCACTCTTTGCTGGCATTAGATGAAGTCTGATGAGGAGATTTACGTTAGCCAGTCCTGCCCCATGCCAGCTGTGTTTAAGATGGTTCTTTAGTACCATATGGAATAGCCCATGGGGAAAA